>JAGKPY010000064.1:0-140272 GCA_022609225.1 Boeremia lycopersici
GTTATAGGTAATAGTACTTACTTTACACTAGAGTAGATAGTTAGAAGATAGGTAGGTATATTATATAATAAGAATAATACTTAATAAGTTAATACTTATATTTAGTGTAGGTTTTATATAGGTTACTTGCTAATAATACTAACCTTAATTAGAATAGATGCTAGAATACTAATACTATAATAAATATCCTAATAGGTATTATACTATATTCTTTACTTAGGCCTACTTACACCTAAGTAATAATTACTACCTAGGTATAATTATTATCTACTATTACTTACTAAGCTTCTCTACCTACCTAGGTAGATAATAATCTAATGCCTAGGTAGCTAGTATCTATATAATATCTATCTCTTAAATAAGCTAGTCTATATACTTTTAGTCTATATATAGTTTTAGGCTACCTAACCTAATATAATAACTAAATTTTAATATATTATTACTCTACTACTATATATACTAAATAAATAATAAAGAAGCTACTTTATATACTGCTATTATAGACCTTACTTCTAGTATTTTTAAAAGTAAATAAGCAGCTATATATTAGTATAGAGTTCTATAATCTTTACTATACAACTATGCTATAGGCTAACTTCTATATATAATAGCTTACTCTAACTAGTAGTAATTAACTCTAGAGTAAGAGTAGTTCTTAGTAGAGTAGATTCTTAATAAAGATACATGTATGCAGCCTTCTAGCTACTCTTAGGTAAGAGAAATAGCCTTCTAGATTCTCTATATAAATAGTAACTATAAGCCTCTTAGGTAACTATAGGTACCTTATTTTATTAACTATAACCTATAGGTTACCTTAATAGTTAGTAGGAAGATTAAAAGTATATAGACTATAGTAGCTAGGTATAATACTATTAAAGCCTTCTTTAAGCTATTTAAATATACTTAGTATAAGCTAGGAATACCCTATAAGGATATATAAAATATAGATAAGACTAGTATTATACTTAGTATATATACTAACTCCTAGGTTATTATAAGCTCTTTAAAGAAGAAAGCTTATATAAGATTACTAGAGGACTATAAATAGGTATTAATTATTAAGTTAATTTTAGCTACTAGAGTAAAGCTATAATACCTAGTAATCTTTAAAGGCAAGCATCTCTAAAGTATATAGTTTCTAGCTACTAATACTCTAGATTAGCTTTATACTACTTTAAAGAACAGCTAGATATTAAATATAATTAGATATAAATAGCTATAATATATTTTTATACTAAATATCTTACTATTATCTTATAGTTATTAACTACTACTTCTTAATAGCTATAGCTCCTATATCCCTATTAACTTTATATAGGTATATAAACTTAATAAGATCTACCTACTATACCTACCTCTATATACTTTTTATATACTGTAGCTACTTAACCTTACTCTATTCTCTATAGTAAAGTCTAAGTACTATAAGTAGATCTAAGCTCTCTTAGTACTTAATAATATAGCTCCTATTAAGAAAGAGTACTTTATTACTTTATATAATAAGGTATAAGAAGAAGGTCTATTACTATAAGTAGTATAAGCTAGTTAGTATATAATAGGTCTCTACCTATATAACCTAGAGCTAGTACTCTAGTTAAGCTAGATTACCTGCTGCCTAAGTACTTTACTAGCAACTAATATTAAGGTAGTAGTAATAGAGTAATTACTTACTATACTAAAGAGCTTATAAGCCTTATATAAAACCTAGTAACTGCTATTATAGTTAGAGAAGCTATTATAGAGTACCTAGAGAGTGCTTAGTAAGGTAGGTAAGGTAATAGCTATAGTAAATACTAAAGCTATATAACTATAAACTAAAAACTAATAGCTTAAACACTAGTTATAAAGTATAAAGACTACCTATATAAGAAAGTATATATAAGTTAATCCTAATAAATATTTTAGTAATATAGAGAGTATTAAAGCTGCACTTAATTAGGTAGCAGCTTTAGAGGCCTAATAAGCTACCTTAATACTAGAAAAAGTAGCCTAGAAAGTAGTAGCAGTAGTAGCAGCATATAGTCTTAACTCTATATATAATTTATAGCAAATTTAAAGTATTATTATTAAGCAAATTACTATGCAGTTTGTAGTAACACTTTTGGTTAGGTGGCCTAAAACTATATGTGGACCAAAAGTATATAGACTAGCTTACCTAAAGTTTAATGGCAGAGCTTACTTTATAGTAGCACACAGAAGATAGCCAGTAGTCTCCCGCTCTATTTGACAACTGAAATCGAACTTAAAGGTTACTGCAACTACTGCCTGATCACGTGATGTAGCCGCACAGACGGCAGGCCCGCAGGCCCCACTTCCATTCCGCCTGCTTCTAACTACGCAGTCTTCGACCGCGGCAGTCATCACCAACGCGTCGCGCGTATCCTTCTAAGTATCTACACATGCGCTTGGCTTCTCATCGCGATTGCACCTGTACTTTATTTGTGCATTCCATTGCCTACTTACACGCTGCATCTGCAGGCCAAGCACTCCAGCTTTGGGACACCCAGTCAGTGCCAAAGACACTTTAATCTTTGTCCAAGAAGACGCAAGCTGACGTCCTGAGCTTGCTCTGCTTTCTCACAGAAACTTGCAGTGATCCAGATTGCCAACATGGCGTGCTCATCTTCGGAAGGCGAAGTTGTCGACCACCACAAGGCAAACACAATCAGTCAGCGCGCCAGAACAGCGATTAACGGCTCTAGCAGGGTCTCTGGACTCGATGGCCCCTCAGACAGAAGCGGTAAAGCTCGACTTGTCACAATGCACCTTTGCGACATTGTCTGACAACCCAGGTTACAATTACCGCACTTTGAGTCGCTCACCGTCGCCCTATCGTCGCAAGCTCACACGTTCACCTTCGCCGTACCGGTCCAAGCGCGCACTTGACCGCTCTCCCTCACCATATCGACACGGTCGCAACGATCGCGGTCACGACAGCAACGACTCCCGATCCCAGGACAAGCGCAAGGCATCGCCACCTCGTGGCAGTCGGCCTGAGAAGCGCCACAACTCTGATCGCAGCAGACATGGCGATCGTTCACGGAGATCATACGCAGATGACATGCGGAATGGGCAGTCTCAGCCAACCTTTGTGAAGGCAACGCAGAACTCAGCCGAGACGCCTCATGTCAGGCCCATTTCATATGCTGAGGTTGACACCCAAACCCCCATCGTACCTGGGTTTGGTCACGACATGGTTGCAGGCGACCTTGGTACTGAGCGAGGCGACAGTACCGGCAGAGTCGGCAGAGTCAGCCGGGAGACGACGCGCAACACAGAGAAGCTTAGCGCTCACGACCAGCAGGAAAAGCAGGCAAAACCGATAAAGGAAGACGTTCATATGTAAGTGGAGGCACCGCTGCTTTGTCCGTACATCGTTAACAAGACAAGGGGTGACACACAAAGTGAGCCCGAAGTAACACTGGTCGAAGAAACGGCCCCAACGCAAGAAACTCGCGAGGAGAAACGCCGCAGATGGGCGGCCATTCGAGCCGCAGCTGAGAAAAAGCCCAAAGACAATCTCTTGCAACAGGCGGTGCTTACTAGCGCTTCTGAAAATCCCACTTTTGATGTCGGCTCTCCAGCGCCTATCGACACTTCGATGTCGCCTCTCCCTTCACCCCGAGCTGGCGATTTAGACTCTGTCCCACCATCTCCCGATGTTATGATCATCGACAAACACGCTCAAGATAGTCGTGCAAACAGCCCAGCAGTGGCCAGCCCCTCAGCAGCTGACTATGATCCTACTCAGGACATGCTTGATGACCGCAACCGCGCACTTAAAAAGAATTCGAAGTCAGACCTTCCGTCCAATGCCTATAGCGAAACCGGTCCTCAGCTACTCTCCACCTTACCAGCTGGAAAGGTGGCTCTAGCGAGCAAGCAAAAAGACTTTGACATGTTCGATTTCAGCGATAACGAAGAAGAGGCTGAGGACGTGGAAGTAGGACGAGAAGGCCCAACAAAGGGCACTGTGCTGGACGAAAAGTTGCTCGAGAACTGGGATGATCCGGAAGGATACTACAAGATCATCAATAATGAGTTAGTGAATGGAGGCCACTATCGCATGATCAAGACATTAGGCCGTGGTGTTTTCGCCAACGTCGCACAAGCCGAAGAGCTTTCAGCGGGGAGCAATGAAGAGCGTGGCAGGCTTGTTGCAATCAAGATGATTCGCAGGAACGAGTTGATGCGGAAGGCTAGTCAGAAAGAGATGGATTTCCTGCAGAAGGTTAACGAAGCAGACCCACACGACAAGCGCCACATCGTCCGACTCCTTGGGTCTTTCGACCACAAAGGTCATCTCTGCATCATCTTCGAGCACATGTCGAAAAACTTGAGGGATCTTCTCAAAGAAGAGACCAATGGTCATGGGCTTGCGCTATCGGCTGTTCGAACGTACGCAAGGCAGATGTTTCTTGGCCTGCAGCATTTGCAGAATTGTCAGGTCATTCATCTCGACCTGAAGCCTGATAACGTCCTCGTTTCTGCTGACAAGAAGACTGTCAAGCTGGCTGATTTCGGTACAGCTGTCGACAAACGAGACGTCATTGAACGCACGGAATATCTAGTCAGTCGTTTCTACCGTGCACCTGAGATTATCCTTGGCATGGAGATTGGTTATGCAGTTGACATGTGGGCCGTTGGCTGCACTGTGTACGAACTCTGGACTGGCAAGATTTTATTCACTGGGCGGTCGAACAATCAGATGGTCAAAGCCTTTATGGACTGTCTTGGATGGCCAACCGAGAAACTCCTGAAAAAGGGTCTTTTGAACAACGTACTCGAGCATTTCGAGGCCGGACCACCACTGAAATTCATCAGTCGTGAAGTGGACCAATACAACCAGGTACGTATCGAGATGAGGCGTGTACACAAACCGCCTGCTAACATTGAGTAGCTCTCAGTACGCAAAATTGAGCAGCAGAAGAAAATTAGTCGTGATATCAAGTCCAGAGTCCACGATGCTGCCCGAGGTATCGCGCAGGGCGGTCCCAGCGTTACCGAACTGAACGACTTTTCCGACATGTTGAACGGAACGCTCAATATGAATGTTGAAAAGCGCATCCAGCCCAAGGAAGCCCTCGCGCACAAGTTTTTTGCCACCAAGAACCTGGCACCCAGATCAGCGGTCGTCAAGCCAGTTATGATGAAGCGCGCTACGCCTGTTCTTCGAAGGTGAACATTGTGCTAGGGGGCTCTTTTCTACGGTTAATCCTCACCATTTCGGGCATAAGCGATACCTAGATTAAATGGCAATAGAGACAAGTGGGTGCGCAAATACTTTACGCCCCTGAGCTTTCTGTTAATACTGTCCGCTTGTGAATCACCAAAAAGGTAGGAAAAGAGAGAGTGATGTCTCAACATTATAATACATTTGTGGCAATAGTCAAGATGTGGTTTCGGTTTCTCGATCAAATACTGTGATGCACTTCCGTCCTTGACACTGCTCTTGATCCAGTTCGGGCTATCTGAACATGCAACAGGTATGTGTGAGACTTTGCTTTATTTCAATTTCACTGCTACATCTGCCGCTGAAAGTTGAGCCTCTTGGTCTTTAGACAAACGTCCATTGGGATGGCAGTCCTTGTGAATCAGTCCGCTTCAGCGTAGCGATGTATCATACGAGAGCTGGATGCGACACTCGTGGGGTGGTAGTGACGGTGACGATGCAGAGGTTTTGTAGTAATGATTGAACATCATTGTGTCCTCCATAGATGCGTTACGCGAGTAATGATTCTTAGATTTCGACCCATTACTGATCACATGTATCACAATCTAGAATTCCTGTGTCAGCAGATGGGACAACAGATCTTTGCATGCGATCCAAGACTGCAATTGAGCGCCTATTGAAATCACTTACCGAACTGCTACTCAACGTACGTCTCTTCTTGGGTGGGTTCGTCGACTTCATCTGGCGCAAGCTCAACCTCGACACCAGGACCTTTACCCCAATGACCCTCGAATGTCCAGTTTTCGTCGAAACCGGGGACTTCGGTCTTCATCGTTCGAATAGGATGGCCTTGTGGAGAGTCTTCTGTTCGCTCAACAAGATCTGTGGCAGCGTTCTCCCACTCTTGCACCGTTCGCTTGTTCGCCTTACTACCATGAGTATTGACATCGCAGTCGAGTTCATCAAAAAGCTGTACATCCTGGCTTGCAGAGTATACCCAAGCTTTGTCATATCTATGCCATCCACGATCGCCTCGTCGGAGAGGACAGGATGTGCTACAGTAGACCTTGGCTGAATAGCGACCACACGTTGCGCAGTATTTGCCGCTTGTTTCCGAGAGAGCTAACAGCTGACGTCGAGCATCGATCTTTGGCTTGACGTTTGCGAGAGTCTCTTTGATCGTGTCCACGCGCGATGTAAGACTGGCGACTTGCCTGTGGGGAAAGAGTGGAAGGAGTTCGGTCCAATTCTTCGTGTTTGGCTGCGATTCGTTGCAGTTTGCGAGAATAGTTTCAGGCGCCATGGAAGAAGTGATTTTGTCTTTGCAAAACGAATGGACGGCTGTTGTCAAGTACACAAACTTTGGCGCCAGGCTGGTCTTGCACAAGGCCTGTGATTCCATAGTTATT
Source organism: Boeremia lycopersici (assembly GCA_022609225.1). Lineage (NCBI taxonomy): Eukaryota > Fungi > Ascomycota > Dothideomycetes > Pleosporales > Didymellaceae > Boeremia > Boeremia lycopersici. The sequence continues at coordinate 6,583 of JAGKPY010000064.1, forward strand.
GAATAATGTCTTATAACAATGACCTTTAGGGTGTTCCGTTTGTCACGATCTTATAGTTTTCGTCAGGATGGTCCCGGTCCCTTCGACCAAGGAATGGCATGAATAGTTCAGGTGCGTACCATAGTTATGACCGGTAGATGGCTCTGTAGTTGTTTCAGGGTCCGCATTATTGCCCTGTGGGATGTTAATCCTGATATAAAGTCGGTCAGACGCGTATCTACTGCACGGGTCCACGAATAAAGTCCTCGCGTTCTGGTAAGCACCGATAACGTGACTACATAGAGGCTACCGTAGCAAAAAGTAAGTATGCACTGGCAACAAACAAGCAAGAGATTAAGTGTGTAAAACTGAAATGTAAGAAGTGAATGGCGAACGAGAAGTCGAGTGGATCAAGGTGCTCTGGGTGAGACGAAGCCACATACTGCCAAAATTGTCTAATATGACGAGTGCCCTTACTTTGTACCAAAATAGGCCACCACGACGGACCAGCTTCTTCGCAGTGACCCACATCGAGTTTTCAAGAAGTCACGTTGAAAATGGACAAAACAAGAGGCTAAGTGATGTAAGCTTCTTAAATACCAGAAACCTAGAAACTCTACATGTGAAGCTGCACGTAAGCCTTGAGCCCATGTTGTGACTGGCTCCGCGATCTCGTGTGGTCCTATTCACATCCCAGAAGGGCTGTGGGAATGAAAGGCTCGCTTAGGATCTCCGAGAAGGTGCGAGCAATGCGAGGTTCTTCGTCCAGTTGCTCGTGAAAGCGCGCACACTGACTCTCACAATATCGACCGAGTCTAGAATTAGCACTTGTTGTTGATTTCGATACCGCCTTTTCCTCTCCACAAACCTCGAAAGGGACGCTCAGTAGTTCGCGCCGTTCCTGATCCTCAAAACTAAAGCTGCGATGCATCTTGGGCTTTGACAACGATTCACCATGGCGACCCGCGCTCTTCTTGGCTATAGTAGCTGACATTTTGGACACTGGTATTATTGAACAACCAGTACTCTGAGATGTGCGTTCTCTGCCACTCTGTCGAATGGCGATATTTCGTTTCAGGGTACAGGCAGCGGGACCCAGCCGAACTATTCCGCCTGTTCGTCCTCGCGAGGCTTTGACCTCAGTAGATAATCCGTTGTAACGCACTGCAGGAACCTCCCAATGATAAGGGTTGTCGGTTGGCTGCACTCGAATATCGGTATCGTTGGCACGCAGAGGTGTCACCGTGCGTCCTTTGCTATGATGGCAACCATATCCCGAGCTGTCGTGAACTAATTGTAATGTAGCCATTATTGTGAATCTGGTAGTTGGACTTTTCTTAGGGCCCAATACGACAGAGCAAAACCTTGGTTACTGATATGTGACATTGCGGTTGCTGAGGAATAAAGGCATTGTGATAAGTAGCGAAGCCGCTGGAGTTCTTGGTGCGCGTGCACAGTGAAAACTCTGGAAATGTTTTCATGGAGTTTGTTGTACAGCACCACGCATTGTGCTGAGTCAACTCCAAACAACGAACTTCAGGTCTGCGTACACTAGGTCATTGTACCGTGAGCAGAATGTACACCAACCCGCAGGAAGACTGGTAGATGGAGGCAGTCGCCTGTCATCTCTCACGCACCACTCTCCTTTTTTCGCAACCTCATCTCCTCGTGTACCCCTTCAACTGTGAGAGGCACCCTTCGCCCAGTCCATCTTCTTTCTTCTTGCGCAACGAATCCTTCTGTACTTAGGAACCCTACGCAGAGAAAACCGAGCTCTTCTCTGTTTGTATCAAATGCCTCCCACCATTCTACCTCTGGCAACTTAATGCCTGCTTCTCTCGCTGCAAGGTAGATCGCTGCGGTCGCTAGGCTTGGTGGTTGATGAGTGAGGTAAAGAAGTTGAGGGCTCAAGAGAGCAGTATTCAGGTGTGCTATCGCGCGTTTGGCAAGCTCTGAGGCGCGCGGGTGTGTGAAGATGTCGAGCGCTTGCATGTACGTGATGCAGAGGGTGTAAGGCAGGTTCGCTTGCACTTGAAAGCCGAGTGTTTTCAATATTCGCTGCTCCGTCTCGAAGAGTGAGGCTCGTCTCCGCTCGTATGTTCCTTCAGAGACATAGTATAGATCGGCCTTGTTCTCTTCTAACTCGGTCGACTTTGGGGGAACAGGGAACGTATTGAGGTAAGCGTATACGTTGATGAGACTGCGTGCTGATTTAGGGTGTGCGGAAAGTTTCGTGACAAGGTATAGCGAGGAAGCTGATACTTGCTGTGATGCTGTTAGGATACTCCAGGTACAGTAGATATGAGGACGTCGAACATACACCAGCATCAAACTCCGCCATACTTCCTCCATCCGCGCCGACCCAAAACCTCATGAAAACAATCACGGCTTGTGCAATGACCTCCTGGGGTAACCTGAGTAGTATACCAGCGGCTTGTGTAAGTCGCGTACCAGCATAACGAACCGAGTCTTCTAGATCTGGTGGAATACTGTCGAGCTGTGACCCCGAGGTCTCGAGCTGGACCACAGTGGCCAAGGGATTGGAAAGTGGTGAATGCTGCATCATTTACCGTAGGCCAGCGCTGTACATGGCGTCCACAACCTGATCGAATGTCAGGTTTGAGGTGTCCAATCGAGTTCGTGTCACTTCGCCTCGGTTGACGCGTTTAGCGCATGTGGCTAACAACGCGTAACCCACCCGTCGGTGGGGTTTCTACCAAGCAGAAAATTCAGATGAACGAGCCACTACTTGCTTAGCTGACATCAAGAACAGGACTGATGATGAACCTAGTACAAAATAGTATATAAATGATACGATCTGACCTGACTTCATCAAATCAATCCAGTCGCTTTAGCTCACTTGGGAGAGCGCCAGACTGAAGTTCAGTCATTAAATCTGGAGGTACTGTGTTCGATCCACAGAAGCGACAAGCTTCAGTGCCCGGTTCATCCGGGATCACTCCAACCCTTTTTGCTAAACTTGGTGTGTTCTTTGGGGAGTTTTGCTTTCTTTTTCCTAATCGTACAAATCTCAACATGCATACAAATGATTCTAACACACTGGACTAGATGTTCGTTTTTGTCCTTTAACCTGCGTGGCAGTGTAGGCCAACTGGGAAGAAGGCTGACGGTGATTAAAATTCCAGTCCATCAGTCGTCTCCAACCATCTTCGAATGCCGGAAGTACTTCATGCCAACCCAGGCTATCACTACCCACACCCAGCTCATGACCGCCGTACAAACTATCAGTGCCGGGTAGTATCCTACAATAGGTAGCGACTCGTCGTCCTCCAATTCAGGCGGGGCGTATGGCGTCTCACCCACATCCCATGCCCAGCTCCAGACTCCTAGACATGACCCCATTCCCACCACGAAAACAATCCATGTTACGACAAGCACAACCCAACCCCACCACTCTGTCTCACTGTAGTCCCAATCGTCCCCATCCTCGAGGTCGGCGGACGTTTGGACTATCGTCAGTGACGTTCTCCGATCAGATCGATTTGAGCGCCGGCGCTGGACGGTGGGATCTTGCGCGGATAGGCTGTACATAGTGTTGCTGCCTCCAGACATTGGAGGGCGATAAAAAGATAGAGCTTCGTCTTCGTCCGTTGTTGATGCGTAAGGGCCAACTGGGCTGGTAATAGGCGAGGCCAGCAGGCGGGGGTGTTCTACAGCCTCGAGGCTGGGTGCAAGCATGGACTGAGACAGTTTGCTTTCGGGCAACAACCACCCGCTGTCTGAGGATGAGTTGAGTGAGGCGTTCTCGTAGCTGAAGCGGCGGGGCGTGGTGTCGTCGTCCTCGAGTGAAGCCGTGCTCATGGTCGTGGTGATGACCGGTGGCTTTACCAGCGTCCGGTCCTTGCGCAGCGAGCCACTGCGTTCGCGCATCTTCGCCATGGCTGCTTTCCTCAGCGATCCTTTTCTCTTTCGAGCCTGCCCGTTCTGGCGCAAGGCAGTTGCAAGGGAGGAACGTCCCTGTACAGCTTCTGTGTCCTCCATCTGGCCCTCATCTTCTGCATCCAATTTCAACGACGGCTTCTTGGAGCCATCTTTTGACCTCAAGAACGAAAGACCACCCAAGATGCCTCCAGATTTACTGCGCTTGTGCTCTTGCTTCTTCTCGTCCCGCGTGCCCCCCTTCCCCTCGCCCTCGGTGGATTGGGTCGCGCCACCGCTGCCATGTCGCTGTGAAGCGTGCCCATGTTCCATGACTTCGGCGCACACAGGCTATGCGCTGCGCCTGTCAAGTCAGAAGTGTCATGTTTCGCAACCAATCTATCAAGAACGATGGCGTAGCGCATTATCGTGCCAAACAAGTTGCCGGTGACGTTCATTAGCCTCAATCAGCCCCTGGCGCGGCGTCGGAGGCTAGTGATTGGTGTAGCGGTCCACGCCGAACACGATCAGTCTGCATGTGGAAGGCACCCCCAATTTCCCCTCGGCCTCCCGTCTGGGGTCTATCTGGTCCTCTTATCTGCGAGTCCTGGACGCATGTGTCGTCGCTGAAGCCACCGTCCTCCAGCTGTCGCACATTGAGCCGCTGCCATGGCCTCGAACACAGTGCCGCTCCCACCGCGGACGCCGACGCCGCCTCCTGACGAGCACGCGCCGCAGCTGCCCGTTGGACTTGGGTTTGAAGGCGAGCTGTCTGCCAGACGGCTAGGATTCGACCCGAATGCTCTCTCTCCAATGTCGGCGACCTTTCCGTCCAAGCAGTATGCGACTCTGGGACCCAGCGACTCTGTCTCGCAGCGCGCGACGCCCACGACTCTGTACACACCAGCGAGTGCGACCTTCCCATATACTCCCGCCAGCGCCATGAGCGGCACCGACGTGGATGCGCCTTCGATGAGTGGCACGGAGAACGCACGCAACCCGTTCAATTTCCAGTCGGTCACCTACCAGCCAGGCCAACCAAAGCAGAATGTAGGACAAGTTCGTCCGATTGCAGAGCATTCGCTAATCGCTGTAGGATATCGGCAGAAGACGAGGACACAAGTACAAGCATAGCAGCGTGTCCCACCAGATCTTCCTTGAGCCAGCACCTCGCGCTCCTCTCCAACTCCCCGCGTCCTTACCGATCCCGACTTTCAAAGAGTATCGAACATCCATGTCAAAGGACCAAAAACTGCGGCTGGCTTGGTGTTTCGGTCATCTGCTTGTGGCAGGGCTCGTACAGTGGGGTTCTCACGAGTCTCTGGCGCTGACGGTGCTGTCTCGCCTCATCTTCTATGATGCCCTCGGCGCATTCTTGTGCGTTGCGGTCGACGTTGGGTCAAACTTCGAGGTCTGGAAGCGCTCCAGCATCCGCCATCCTTTCGGATTTGAGCGCCTTGAAGTTATCGCGGGATTGGGCATGTCTGTTGGACTTTTGTTCATGGGCTTAGACCTCATATCGCATGGTCTAACGCATGCTTTGGAGAATTCCGGTGGACATACTGCGCACCACGCCGATGCACACGAGAGAGTCTCACCGGGCAGCATCGATCTCGCGGCTCTGAGTGGCATTGTCTCAACGCTCATCTCCGCTATTTTGTTGAAGAATCACGCTCGCATTGGCAAAGTCATGAGACTGGGCGCGATCGCGAACCTCCCCTCGGTTTTAAGCAACCCTTCGCATTTTCTTACTTTGTCTTGCTCGGCCCTACTACTGCTTCTTCCCCTACTGAGCATTCAGATGTATGTCTGGCTAGATCGATCCTTGTCTTTTTCTGTCGCAATCTGCATGGTTGCTTTGGGGTGGATCCAAGGATGGACACTGGGCAAGATGCTACTGATGTCGTACTCGGGCCCAGGAGTGTCCGATGTCATGTACGACATTGAGACGGACCCGGCTGTGACTGCGGTTGAAGAGGCAAAGTTCTGGCAGGTACACTACGGACTATGCCAGGCAAATCTAAAGGTACGGGTACGTAAGCTAGACGAAATAGGACGTCTGCGCGACCGGATTAGCAGCATGGTACGGAACCGTTTGGGTGGGAGCTATGGTGGCGGAGGACAGAAGTGGGAGGTCTCCACCCAGGTTACGCTCGAGAAGGACTGAAGAATGAGAAGTGTCACATTCAGGCACTCTCAGATGTCAGGAAATATGCAATAAACATTTCGCATCTTTGTGGCGACTCGACTCGACTCAGCAGCTTGCATTTCAGCTTGCAGCCCAAATGGGGCAGTGCGGCGGAGTCTGACGCATGCTGTCCAGTTTGCCGCTTGTTTCACGATTGGTGGCACTTGTTGCGGACGCGCCCAAAAACGCATCTTCTGCTACTTGCCAGGCGACATGCTCTTTATCACCTGGTGTCTGCCCCCAAACAGCTGGCAGCCATCACGTCGACGCCTGACATGCACGCAGCGGCATCCCTGCTGCCGCTAGACGAATATCCTTTAGCGAAACCCTTGGGAGCGGGCGGCTGGCAAGGCACCGATCATTAGGGAGACCGTCCACGCCGCTCCTCTTCGCGCTTCACCGCCCAACGCGGCGGTCGCTGGTTGGAGTGTGCGGTTCGTCTGATGCACGCTTGGGCACGCTCAACCTGCCTGCAGGTGGCTGTTCGTCAATCACGCCTGCAGAGACTCCCACCCAACCCCTCTCTTGAACGTCCGCCTGCACGCCTGCCTGCGGTCCGCCAGAACCTGTGACTTCGTAGGCTGGTGCTGTCTGGGCCCCCAATATAACCCTGCACGCTGGCGGCGATGGCCGGGCATCGCGATGCGGCAGGCACACGATACCAATACGCCGACGAATATTCGCGCGACGACCGAGAAAGTAGACATCATCGCCGACACCGAAGTCGCGATCACGACGGTGACGAATACGCAGCCAAGCGGGAGCGCAGGGAACGTCGTCGAGCAGAGGAGGCTCGGCAAGAGGCAGCAGTCGATATAGATGATATCAGAGCGCGGCGGGTCAGTCATTACTCAAGGCCTGAAAGCGATCGACATCGCGACCAAGATCGTATGGCGCCGGATGCGCGTGTCGAGAGCGTGAAGACCCCCCGCAGCAGCCATCGGGAATTGAGGCGAGATGGCACGCGCAAGGCGAAGAAGAGGGAGGTAGTCGAAGTTGACAGGGAAGAGGACTATGTATACGGCCGCCCAAAGTCGAGCGAAGTAAGGAGGCCCTCAGGGCGGAAGAGGAGCGACGAAGGCGGGTCTTCAAGTCGAACGGCGTATACACCCCGGTCAGGCTCCGGATCTTCGCGTCGGGTTGAGGATCCGAAGTTGAGCAGGTATTGCCTCTTACATCGTTATAGCAGCAACAAGCTCACCAGAAGCAGAAGCGTCTCTACCCGAGAGCATGGCAGCAAATACTTGCCGACGAGGTCGAGCCGACATCCAAGCGCTGTCAAATTGTCAGCCATTCCTGCCGCCGCTCCTATCATAAGGTCGTTCTCAACTCGAGAACAGCCAACACGAAGAAACTCTGGAGGCATTTTTGCGACATTGTTCAGGGCAGGACCCCGCTCACCATCGGTTAAAGAAGTTCAACGGTAGACTTGCCCTGCTGACCCATTGTCCACTGTACTAAGAATACTCCAGGGTTGACTGTGTTATCTGTATGAACGACGACCTTCCTGTCAACAAGACGGCAAAACTAGCCTGCGGCCATCGCATGTGTCACTCATGCCTGAAACGGCAATTCAGTCTGTCCGTCAACGACCCTCAGCATATGCCTCCACGCTGTTGCACCAAAGAGAATATCCCATTGAAGCATGTCGACCGCCTGTTTGATGATAAGTTCAAGAGGCATTGGAATCAGAAATTTGAAGAGTACACGGCCAGCAAGAATCTCTACTGCCCGGCCAAAGGCTGTGGTGAATGGATCAAATCGAACAAGGTCCGTGTTGACTTGACCACGGGAAGAAAGTACGCTCGCTGCGGTCGATGTAGCACCAAAGTATGTGTGCTGTGCAACAGCAAATATCATACAAGAAGAGAATGCCCAAAGGACGAGGATACGAAGCGCATGGTGCAAATGGCAAAAGAGAAAGGCTGGCAGAGGTGCTACAAGTGCAAGGCTGTGGTCGAGCTTAAGGAAGGCTGTAACCATATGACCTGGTAAGTTCAAAGCGGTGTATTACCCGGATATTCACTAATATCCTCCAGCCGTTGCAACGCACAGTTCTGCATGATGTGCGCGCTGCCCTGGAAGACATGCAATTGCCCCTGGTTTGACTACTCTCACATACCAGACGGCGACCGACCTGATGAAGTGCGTGAACCCTACAACAGGCTTGAAAACGGTGTGGAGGTCATTGAGATCACCGAAGAGCCTTCACCTCCTCTGGCCCGCCGTTCAAGTACACGAACCAGTCGCACTCGGCATCGCAGCGATCGTGAACGTCCTCGAGACCACGCAGAGGGAGCTTTAGCTGCTCACCTGCAGTCCCAACGCCATCTATACCCCCCTAACATCGCAGCATCGAGTCTTAACCGTGGCGATGTCGCAAACGTACAAGTGTACGGCCTCGGCAATACTGGCGGACATCACATGAACGACTCCTATCAGGTCCGCCCTGTCGTTGCTTCCGCTGCTCACAGACCTGTGCAAGTGCCTGCGCCTCGCCCTTCTTATTCCAGTAGTCGTCGCGTTGTGCGTGAGGCCGCTGCTCCGGTTCCCGTTGTTCGATACATACCCGCGGAAGCACCTTCCTCTGCTATGGCAGGCTTGTCTCTTGATGGATCGAAGCGCGGCGCCAACAGAGTGGGAACATGGCTCAGCCATATCAAGGTCGATCCTGAGGCGACCAACACGCAAGCTGCAGGTGTCGAGGTTGATGATTGGAGGTGCGATGGAACTATGATTGGCATTGATTGAGCACATGCTTTCTAACACTTCTGTCTTATACATTCTGGTCGCTTTGCATTTCAGCGAAGGTGCATATGGAGCATGTTTGACATTGTCGGGTTGCTTTGACCTGGTTTGATTTGGAGGGAGTCTGTCATGAATTTCTTTTTGAGCATGCGCATAGGATACCCTTCGTTCATTCGTTTTTCATTTTATACGATTCACACGAAGCTTTGAAGATTACAATCACTTGAGATCAACAAGGCCTTGCTCCCTTTGTGGAACGTGAGCGACGTTGGCGGATTCATGCACGTAGATCGCTGTCAATGATGACGCCATCGTTAAACTAAGCAACGTGAGCTTGACATTCAGCTGTCTCAAACTACTTACCCTTCCATTACTTCTCATCAGTCAATTCATCACGCAAACATGCCTTTCCTACGACCGATCCCTCTTCTGCGCTTGACAGCTCGGCCAGCAGTTGTCCGCCCAGCGCTCTCTTCGCGCCCTCAGGTCCATTTCGCTACACAGGACTATGGCTCTGGCGACGGCAACCCAGCTGGCGAGAAGCCGCAGCAGCAAGGACAAAATCCTAGCGAGCACATTGAGCACCCAGGCCCGCCACCACCAAAGGTGGCACGCGGTCAATCTTCCTCCTCGCCAAACGAAGACTCCGGTCAGTCGTCGACATCGTCCCAGCAGAAGCCAAAACAGCAGAGCCAGTCAAACGACGGAGCTTCGAAGACTGGTGCAGGTGACGGTAAGTCAGTCAAAGGTGCCCGGCCCAAGATTCTGAACGAGAGCACCCCTGCGGCGGAGAGCGAGGAGGTGAAGCAACACAACCAGGAAATGGATCAAAGGGCTGAGAAGGCGCACGAACAGGTCAGTAGTGAGGAGGCAGAGAAGGACAAGGTTTCGAAAAGCTTCTGGGCTGGTAAGTCACAAGTATGTTTCGACAGCACCGAGCGCATGGCTAACGCATCGCAGGACAAGGTGGACGAGACCGTGACCCGTAAGCAGACCTAACGAGTCGAGCGAAGACAAACAAAATGAATGATACTGCATGCACACACGCGTATACAGGGCGCCCAAACCTAAATGAATCAAACAACGGATCGAGTAATGCATCTATCATGTCTCTTAACTGGGGGAAAGCTCCCACCTGTGATCTTGTGCGCCTGCCGTAGAACTGCAACATAAACAGTGCCTGGGCAATGCAATCACGCATCAATGCCTATGTTTTGTGCAACACTCTCTCCCCATGGTACGTTCTAGGCCGCGAGAGGCCATAGCTTCAGCACGGATCTCATGACATCAGCGGCCGTTTCCCCACATTGATCGTGATGCAGATTCCTGAAATCCCATGACAACACGTTGCAGCCCACAAGGGAAAGCTTCAGATTGCACAGAAATACGGGACGATAGCGTCACTGCCTTTCAGGATGCGGGAATTGATGTCCAGCCGCGGATCGTCATCCTTTGCGCCACCAGTGTTATGCGAGCAGGAATTGGCTCGTGAAAGCGATGCCACAATTTGTGCAAAGCAGAGCGAGATGTTCGCGTCCGTAAGGGGACGGTAGGCAATTTCATTGGCTGAGAGGACCCACAGTGGACGAGCTTGACCTTGTTTGTGCGCTAGGCGTGACAGTTAACGTACGTCACTCAAGCATTTGTGCTCCCCTCTTAAGCTGCCGCGCCTTCCACCACCAAACCCTATCCCCCACCGCTGTCCATCCTAAAACCAGCACCTCCTCATCAATCCCCTCATCGCTTCTACCATATAGAACTGATTGACCACCAACATGAAGTTCTCCCTTACTTCCACCCTGGTGGTGGCTCTGGCTGCTCAGGCTACAGCAAACAGCTGGTTCGGAAAGTCAGGTGCGTAACTCATCGTTTTTCCCCTCACTTTTCAACCCCATGTGCTCATGCTAACTTCACTAAGCAGTGTACGACAAGTGGCACGAGACGGAGCTCGAGCGATGGCTGTCAGACAACAACATCCCCCACCCCAGCCCTTCAGACCGCAAGAACCTCCAGAAGACTGTCTCCGACAACTGGAACGACAAGATCGTCAGCCCTTACTCGTCATGGGACGTCAAGTCTCTCCAAAACTATCTGACTGCCCGCGGCCAGCAGGCAAAGAAGGGTACAGAGAACGATGCAAAGAGCCTTGTCGAGCAGGTGAAGGCGTACTGGTACGAGACTGAGGACTCTGCCAACCAGGCGTACGGCAGCGTGAAGGATTGGATCTTCGACAGGTAGGCATCCCATGAATCCCTTGTTGGTGGCATCTACTAACTTCCTAAAGCTGGACCGACTCCCAGCTCAAGGCTTTCGCCGACAAGAACGGCATTCCCGTCCCTCAGCCCCGTCAGCGTGATTCTCTTCTGAAGACTATCCGCGAGAACTACCAGTCTGTCGCCGACAAGGCCTCTGAGACTTCCAACTACCCCGGTGACTGGCTGTACGCTTCCTGGTCGGACTCTGACCTGAAGTCCTGGTTCGACGAGCGTGGCTACAACGTTCCTCAGCCGTCTACCCGTGATTCCCTCATTGCCAGCCTCCGCCGCCAGTCTCGCCTTGCAAGCCAGAACGCCCAGGGAATTTATGCTCAGGCTTCTTCTTCCGCCGCCGCTGCTCAGCAGAGCTTGAGCGATGCTCTCCTCGACTCGTGGTCCGACTCTCAGATCAAGGAGTGGGCTGACAAGAACGGTATCAAGGTTCCCCAGGGCTCCAAGCGTAATGAGTTGATCGCTCTTGCCCGCAAGCACCGTGCTCGTCTCTATGGCGACTCTGCTTCAGCCACTGCTGCCTCTGCCTACGGCGCTGCCACTTCCAATGCCAACAGCGCTGCGGCCCAGGCTACCGACGGCTTCGCCTACTACATCAACCTCGTCAAGCAGCAATTTGGCATTGCTACTGATGCTGCCGCTGCTTCGGCCAGCTCTGTCAGTAATGTTGCTGCCGCTTCGGCCAGCTCTGCATCCGCCACTATCAAGTCAGCAACTGGTGCTGCTGCTAAGGCTGCTTCTTCGTCGTCATCTTCGATCTCTAAGTCGGCTGCCTCCGCTTCCGCCAATGCCTCCAAGTCCGCCCAGAGCGCCGCCTCTGCTGCGTCTAAGTCTGCTCAGTCTGGCTACAACGCTGCCGAGGCTTCCGCCAGCTCTGCCAGCGCTAAGGCATCCAAGGCCTCTTCCGCTGCCAAGGATGAGTTGTAAATATCAAAATCGTTTACTCACGATACCCTTGACAATCTTCGTCCGGCCTTGATGGTTTCCAGACGATTCATGAAACGTTCACGACTACGGTGTTGATGGTTCAAAAGCGGATTCAACTAAGATTTTGTAAGATTAGCTTCACGATGATATTCCCTTGACCCCCAGTAGGCATCTGAGGTCTCTCCACTTTCCCTCCCGGCCCTTCAGACTGGAACGGAGGTTTGGCGTCTACATAGCTTGATTAATGTTAGCAATGCAAGAAATCAGGATGAAATCTCTCCGTTGCCGTATGCGCTCTGGTGACAGCTGTACTCGAGTTTGAGGTAGTCCCACAATGCTCCTTTGTCGCAACATCGGGGCATTGTATCTTTTTGGGAAAGCTCAAAGCACGCCACGTACTTGTTGCATCGACCCTTTGTCTCATGCAATGGATTTAGACCAGCCACAGTACCATCATCCCCGTACAAGTGCAACGTCGAGCCCTGCCACAAGCCAGATTATCCTCATAGAACACATTCCCCACCGTGTTCACCAACATGACAATAAGGAACGTACCAGGGCGTTTGGATGATCTGTCTACTTTCAAGTACGTCAGAGTCGCCAATGGTTCAGTGACCAACCGTGAAAGGACTTTACATAAGGCAATACAGCGTTTCCAACAGGGCGTAGTCCTGACAGGACCTGCTACTGACTACGGCTTAAGTAAGCAGGCAGTCTGTACTAAGGTTGTAAGCCGTAGCGTAGCCATATAGTAGTAGGTTGTGTCACTATATACAGTCTATAGTACTAGGTTAGTAGTAGTAAAGGTTTAGGTTATATAGAGTCTCTAATCACTTACTATAATATTTCTCCTACTTTTACTATATAAGATAATTAAATAAGTTATATTATATATTACTATTTATTATAGAACTATATAGCTAAAATAAGTGTAGTCTGCTCTTAAAAAGAGTACTTTGTAACAATTTATATAGCTTATAGACGTATAACGTGTACACTAGTGTTTTTGCCTTATATTTAAATCTTAGTTAGTGCTTTATTTTTAGTTTTTAGTCTATACGCAGCGTAATTAATAATTTTAACACTTTTATAAGTGTTAATTTACAGGCATTACCCCTTTAGTAAGCAGGTTATACCTAAATAGGAAACTACTATCTATACTATAGCTACAGCACTGTCTAGCAACCCCTTTACTGTAACCCGTACTATCATAGTTGACTTTTTGGCCGTAGCGTAGCTGTGGCCGACCTCACGGGACGTAGTACGTCCCGTTGGAAACGCTGACTGGCAATATCGATTTACAAGGGTAGGAAAATTTATACGCGCCGCATAACCACGAATCTGATCGATGCCACGAAATGGGAGGGTAAGCATAGACCCAGAAAATATCCGGATGGGCTGGAGTTTCCTGGGGACATACTTAAAGCTGTAATGTATAGCAGAGAGAGCACTCGAAGACCCAGCAGGCCCACTCGGAAACCTAGAAAGATTACATCCAACAAGTCCGCTCCACCAGAAGACAGACAAGAATGGATCGCCGAGCTGTTGAGAACTTGCGAATCTTGCCACCGCGACGCACGAACCGCAGCTAAACTTTGCAGGTGCACAACTACACCATGGGACACGCGCAGTACTGAATTGTGGCGCGAGAAGAACATCGAGCTGCGTTGGATAAGCGAAGACTTTGGTATCGGTACATACGCACTTAACCAGATACAGGCAAACATTGTTCTCGGCGAGTACGTCGGAGAATTCATACACACTGACTCTGCCGATGACAGCTCCTATCTGTTCACCGTCAGCAACGATGCAGGTACAATAATGGGGTTTGTGGACTCGCAGCGTATGGGCAACTGGACAAGATATATTAACCATTCGTGTGACGCCAACTCAGCTTTCGAATGGGTAAGGGTAGGGGATGAATCCAAGATTGTTGTCAGAACAAATAGGCCTATTTTCAAGGGGGAGGAGCTTGTTGTTGTGGCGTCGCCAATTGTACGTTCAGTGAGGCCGCGAAACGGGCACGAGCCACGGCAACGCGGAAAAGGAGAAGGTAGACAGCTTGCGTGTATGTCACATTATTGTAACCTTTGACAATTTTGTAGTTTCATGACTTTGCTCCGCTTGTAACTCTTCACACGCCGATATCCTCTACGCGGAGTAGTCCACTGTTCATACCCGCGACTGCCCATGTTCCAAACCTCAGATTTGGATTCCACGTCAAAGCGCTGATCGATGACTGCTCTTCGAATATTGTGATGAGGGTGCTGGTTTCAGTGTCTGGCTTCTTCTTCGATATTGTCGAGTATGAGATACCTGGCTGTGTGGCTTTGTAACCCTCTGTGATGCGTACCATGGGCTCAGACAGTGCTGAAGGCGGTACTTCAGGCGTGCTCGGAGTTTGGATATCCTGGGCATCTTCATCTTGCATGGTAGTATCGTGGGTAGGTGGTTTAACGGCCATCTCAGCTACTGGAGGCCTCCACTCGTGAAGGAACCAATTTTGCTGCCAGGGCACCACTTTCGTATTGACGACTCGTCCAACAGGATTCGTTGCGAATACTGCCCCATGAGCGCCAGCGATCAAGACTCCAGGATGCACCGGACTTGCGGCAACACGCACTATACTGCTTTCTGCTCGTGCACTGTAGATGTTGTGATAGAATCGACGAATATTGTTGTGCTTCAGCATGTAGTATTCATCCGGCATGATGAAAGATTGAGTGTGTTCGTGCCACGCTTGAGTAGTGACTAGTACGCGTCCACGGACTGAAGCGACAGTGTCTGTATCCGGAGAGCGTATGTCGTAAAGTCGCGCAAAGCCGTCTGCTGTGCTTACCGACACGAAGTGGGGTTGTGAGGGCCAGCCTGAGATCATCGTCAAGACGTAGGTATCTCCAATCTGCTTATAGAACCAGGGCCTCGGATTACTATCAGTTGGAGATGTTGAAGATAGAGTCCCGGGCTGGGTCAAGGTCCATATAGCTAGCGTGCCAGCGGCAGTTCCTACGGCAATGGTGGAGCCAGAAAACCAATGAAGACAAGTGGGCACTGTTCGTGGAAAAGAGACCACGAAAGCGGCCTGAGCAAAGTGCGTGAACGTAGGTCCAGTGGTATCTCTGTCGCCTTTGGGGATCTCAATATTGAGCACCCTCACTCGTCCATCTGACCAGATACCTGCGAGTAGTCCAACATCGATTGGTCCGTTACCGCTCAATGGCACTTTCCTATCATGTGGCATAATAGGTGACCATCTGATCTGCTTTGGTGCACCCCAGTCTGTGCAAATAACGAGAGCTAACCTGGGCTGTTTTGAGGAATCAAGTCCGAACTCTGGGCTCGACTCGAATGCCCATATCTGTATTGATGAGGCAAACGGCTTTGTGGCAGAGAAGGCAGGTGCTGTCGGCTGTTCCATGGCCGCTGGCTGCTGACGGACCTTGTCTTTCTGTTCTACAGCAACAGCAAGATACTGTGTATTCCCCTTCTCATTCGTCATCCATTGAGTGTCTTGCACACGTGTTCCCAGGTTGAGTAGCCAGCCTCTACTTTCGGCCTTGTTCTCGAATAAATCTGCGATATTGACGAATGAGCCCTTCTTTAGTGAAAGTAGCTGAGGATCAATGTTTTTGCCCGCAAGGACATTGATCGAGGCAGTACCATCGTTCATGATATACGTGGCACCTTGCTCTTCACTTAAAACAGCTGTCTTTTGACCCTTCATTAACCGATCCCTTCCGATATCGGTGTACCATGCTTGGAGAAGTCTTGTGTCTTTCGCTCTTGCCTCTAAGCTTTCGAACGGACTCCTCTTCAGGCCAGAATCGCGAATCGGTAATGTCTCCTGTAGCCTCCATTCGTCTCTCGTCCTCAATATAGGCTTTAAGTCAATATGAGCGGGTCCAAATAAGTCCTTCAACCGCACTTCCTGGCCTCCTTTTCCGCTGAAGTCGGCGATGCCTCGGGATCTGATTTTATCGTCATCCATATTGACTTTCCTCCCGCCACTTCTGGCAAAGCTATACGGAACTTGTACAGGAGCGGTCGATTTAGGCGTCGGGCCTTGCGGTAAAATTTGTGGGACAGCTGGACTCTTGCCTTTGCCCGTAGATGGGCGGGAGGGTGCGACATCGACATCGTCAACGTCAATGATGGATGACTCCCGGGCCAACGCCTCCTCATTTGCAGCTGTCTCGTTGTCCGAATCTTCCTCTTCTATGAGTTCTTCCTCGAAATCGTCTTCCTGCTCTTCTTCTGCATTGGCGTCGGGCATGAATTCGTCGCCATCCTCCTCGTCGTCTTGTACGACTGGTCTGCGCTGTCGCGATGGTCCAGCATGTTCGTCTTCATCATCGAGAAATGAGTAATCTTGCTCGATACGGTATGATGCGGCGGACTTGTTACGCGACTGACGACGCGACATGGCGGTCATGCAGGTGTCAAAGCGCTAGAGGAGGTTTTGACGAACGAAGAAACAACGAGCACCTAGCCTCCCTCTCATTTGGACTCCAAGGCAACAGGTAAAGCTTCTAAGTTCTTCCCAAACCGAGGCAGGAAACTAGTAGTAAAACACAGGTTTTACAATCTATAATGCCAGCATGGAAAGATTTGTACCCTTTAATCGCACTCAAGGTCTCCAGGCTCAGTTCGGCTTCCCAATTACTTACGGGCGTGCACAGACCTTGAGCCCCGCACCAGCTGCGTAAAATTACCCCACTACATTCACAGCGCTGCGATTTCTTCCGGACAACGTTTGAAGGGTTTCATGGGCGATTGGGATCAAATTGCCAACATTATAATGCTACTAGCGGATCGAAAGTCCATCAAACATCACCTAGGTGGTATGGTGTAAGTTTAACTCATCCATCCACCGCCCTCGCAACGTCTAACAACTCTCTAGCTAGTGGTATGACGTCGCGTTGTGGCTGGCGAACACCTAGTGTTCCGATCCAGATCCGCGCCAGCCCGTGTTCGATTCACGGTACCGCCATGTATAATGTGCGACATCCTTTTTTGCCCTCAGGATATCCTTGGGTTCTCATGAGATCTTCATGCTCCGGTGCTCTCTGCTTGGGCAGTCTTTTTGCCGGTGGGCACCCTTCGACATGCGTGTATGCCTGACATCTCCACCTTTTCAATTCACCCAAGATTGGCGTGTTTGTGTATCAGGTTCATCAAACACTTTTAAAAATATCCTGTAAAAGGCCACGAACATGGGCGATGTACTGAGCATATCTGTATCTGGTTACTATACAGACATACGATATGAACCAAGCAGGGAGATGATACCGACATGTACTTTGATGCCAAAAATTCGGCCGAAGAGCGGTCACCGCACTTGTCTTATGTCGGTGATGAAGGTACGATCCTGGACAGATAGGGAACCCGCTACCGACTGCTGCACAAACTACAGGCGCGACGGTGAGATTCCGGTCCAACTTTAATCAAAGTCTTCATGCATCATACTTCGATTCTTGTCATCATATTATCGCTTCTTTGCAGTTCCACATGTGTCCTCACATCACTCTAGCTTACCTCAGACTTGATTATCACACGCCTGCGGCTGTTTCGTTGGAACACACTACTACATGTGCCCATTCGTCGAAGATCTGAATAGGGCCGATGCCCTCCCAGAGGTTTGATTCACTCCCAATATATCGAAGGCTTGACTGGATACTGACTCTAATGCAGCAACCACCTGCCGGCGCGATGTCTTATGACGAATTCATTCGATCCAGTTCTAGAGACGTGAGGACATTTCGCGTGTTTGTAACCACTTCTGACGAGTCTACAGTCGGAGATGAGAACGCTCGAGACGATGATCAATCACATGCTTGCGGCCGAGATGCGGCTCCAAGGAACTCGCGAAGCCATGTTCCGCGAGATTCGCGCCGGCAGGATAAACCTCTGGGAGGGCTGTAATGACATACTCAACAATGAAAGCACTGCTAGCTGCCAGAGGGTCGGGTTCCTATTAGGTCACGCTACGGCGTTCCGCATGGACTCAGAAGTCTTGACGAGAGCCCACGCCTTCTTTGAGGGTTCCAATCATGTCACCAGTGCAGCAGCAGTTGCGACCAGCACCAGAAGTCAGGCGAATGGCGATACAGCAAGGACCATGGCAAATGGCACCAACCATCCGAACGGTATTCACACTCCAAATGGTGGTCTAACAGACGGCCACGGCTTGACAAATGGTACCAGTGGTCCGAACGGTGTTCGCACTCCTAATGGCAGTATAACAAACGGTCACGGTCTAACAAATGGCGAACTAAGTGTAGGGGACCCTACTCTTGCCATGTACCCTGGCGGTGAGAGTTTTATGGCCCCATTGTAGTGAACGTCTCCGAGCGGGCTCAGACATCACATTGAGTGGGTTGGGAAGTAGAGGGCTCTGAATAGGCGATATGATTATGGAAGCGAACGTGTATTATTGCAATGATAAGATATTCGAGCGATGTTCCAGTAGAAATTTCCAACGACCAAAAAAAAGCAACGTAATCAGCCCATACGGTGTGGAGAAGAGGCTGAGTATCAATACAAACGACTCCCACGCCTGCCTTTGCAGACAACTTGAACATTGCCTTGAACTTAGGTCTAACCCCGTACTTGGATGATCGAAGCATAAAGAGACAGAAGGAGTGTTCCTCGTACAAGGATTGCGCTGTCAATGACGAAGTCGATAGCACGAACATTCCCACCTTATCTTCGATACAACCATGCGATCTATAGACAAACCAAAGATCCACCATCCAGAGAAAGGAGGTGAGCGCGAACGGAGAGCGACGAAGATTTTCTGGTGAGGCACGTTATCATGTATATCGCTGGGTACGATTTCAAGTAATATTTGGGCCAACGAATCAGAGCGATGGCTACTTAAATACCTACCTGAATGAACTCCTCCTCCTCCTCGATGCCTATGAGATCGTCCAGGATCTCGTCGGCCTTCTTGAATATGAAGCTCACATGGCCCTCCCCTTCCATCATATGTAGCCTGGAACCGGGCATCAGAGCCTTGGCCTTCTTCGCCATTGCTGCTGGACAATTCACATCCTCTGTGCCATGCCACAAGGTGAGTGGACACCCAATGCCGCTGGTAATATACAGCTGCCTCAGTTCGAACCCCCATTCGCTTCCCTTCAGTCTTGCCTCCCAGCTTGCACCTCGACTCCCGTGTGCGAAGGCCTCGCGCATCATGGCGACAAACGTCGGCCAGTGCTTTGGGTCTTTCATAACAGCTTGATCACCAGCGTGTCGGCTTTCGACCTCGTGCTCCAGCATGTCTTCAAAGACCTGTGGATCGGAGCTTCTCGCGGCTTTGCCCATGCTCGTGTCAAACATGAGCGAAGTCAGGCCTGTGAGCCACGGAGCCACCCAGAAGAGCATTCGCGACTGCAGCATCATACCCGATGTGCCGAACTTCGTAGGGTACAGCCCGCTGACCACGCTCACGCCCAACAGCCTCTCCTTCGGTATCCTCTTTATGCATGCTAGCGCATATGGCGCTCCTCCGCTCACACCCAGTATGTAGAACTGCGATACCTTGAGGTGGTCGGCGAGTGCAAGTACGTCGGCGGGCCAGTCGAGAATACGGCGGTTCGGTTTGTACGTCGAGAGGCCGATGCCAGGGCGATCCGGGGCTATCAGGCGTATCATATGCTTCGTGCATGACGAATGCCACAGCTTCCCCTCATACCGCGACGACGGAAAGCCATGCATGTAGAAGACGGTGGTGCGGGGTACAGGACTGCCATAACTCGCGTACGAAAGTCTACGGCCGTCTTCAAGCTGGACATTCTCGTTCTCAAGCACCGTGCTTGTGATCATAGCGGCGACGACCGTGGGTCGTGGACAGGCCGTGATGGCTGTTCAAATCAGAGCAGAGTGATTCATGGCGGGATGGAAGGGAGTGCACAGTCGTGGGAGCGCACTGGCGGCGCGACAGAAGATATAAGCACATGCATCGTGATCCAGAGATCTCGAGCAATATTGCATGGATCGCTGACTGGGCGCTATGTGTTGTACGGCGTGTATGCGTGCATTGCGTTGGCGAGGGTTCGGCGGCCGAAGGAGCTACTTCCGGTCCAAGCGCGCTAAATCTGTCAGCGGGAAGGCGTCCATCAGTCCCACTGGGACTCATAGCGTCCATGCTCACTTCACATGCAGGATGGAGGTGCAGATGACCCTTCGTACTCCCCTGCAAGGATGGCAAATCGCTCCCAGCGTGAGCATCGACTTCCAACTGGGCTCATCAAACTCACGTCCTCCCCGCTCGCCCACGCGGATCTGAACCTAATATGACAGATCAGCATATCAAAACCTCGGGCGTCTTCTTCCTCCTCATGATTGGCAAGCAGGATCGCTGAGACGTTGACTTGGTACGGCACACCGCCTCCACATTCTCCACTCGAGACACCGTCGCACCAGGGCAAGGCTGCGACCTATGGCGACCACCAAGTACATGGACTGCGGAGACTTTGACTCAGCAAGTCAATATTTGGTGCATATGTGCTCTCCTCACCGAGGGTTCATTGATCATGTATTGACAGCATTGTTGACGTTAAGAGCTATAGGGACAATATAATGAACCAGATTCACCATGCATTTCTTGTTGGTACGACCGTACATGTAATGCCCAAGAGGCAGACTCCAGCGGCACTAGTATCTCGTTCCTCCAGCGTCGATTCCCCAAGACTTCGGTCCCACAATTACAGTCGAGAACCACACAATGACCATGTCATATAGTATGAACCTGCGGGCCCCAAGCTCTCAAAAGAGGCGCAAGTCCCTGAGAAGCGCCTTGATAAAGCCCTCCTGCTTCGCCTCCCGCTTCGGGAAGATGCGGGACCCATTCTTACCACTGAGCGTCCACGTACGAAACGCCGTGTAGTTAGGGAAGATGATGAGCTGGATTTCCCGGTTTCGACGATGGTCGATCAGATTTACGAGATTGACATAGACTGTGCTTAGGGCCTATGGGTCTGTTAATGACCGACCACTTGCACACCGAAGCGTTGACCTACCTTTCTGCACTTGGTGATCGACAGAGGAACAGGATCTATCTGGACATCGCGACACAGTTCCTGCCACTTCTCCAGCTTCGAATTGTCGGTACCGTAGATGGCGTCGATCTCGCCTGCGATAGCTTCGTGACGGTGCTTCTTGCGCTGAGCCTTCGACCAGCCCTCCTTGATGGCCAGGCGATTGAAGAGGGAGTTGAAGCCTTCGTTGGGTCCGGCCACGATGCCGTGCTGTGTAAAGTAGCCCGCTTTGACGCTTGAGGAACTGGAACCGCTGTCGCTAAGGGTGCACTCATCGCTTGATGCCGAGCCGGAATCCGAGTCCGTATCTCGTAGGGATATGCCATGCTCTGGCGAGGTTTAGTAAGCGATTCTGGTTCAAGATCTCTGACTTACGCATTGCGCTCTCGTTTCCAGGGTCTTGGTCAGCCATCTGATCTTGTGGTGTATTCTGGAGTCGTCTTGGTGAACCAGGAAGTAATCTTAAGTGTTTCGTCGGAGACTGTGTTGGAAGGCGAGTGGCGGCCTTTCGGCAATATAAATACAGCCAGTGTGGCTGATGCGGCTCAGTCAAACTGGTGGCCAGCAGTGAAGTGAATGCTTCTGCGGCGCAGCGGAACCCTCATCATCACTCTGAGAGTTTTGCCGCCTTTGTTCTCGTTGGTACATAAGATTTGTGCCTGAAATCAGAGGCATGTATATTGAGACAACTGCCATGATGCATAAAATCGGTGTAGAGTTCTTTGTTGCGCGCGTGTTGTGAGCAAACTTATTATAGGTACGAGCCTGAAACACGGGGATGTTACGAACCTCACTGGGGTGCCCGTCGTAAAACTGGAACGCTTTTCGGATGTCCGCAAGAAATCAACGAGAGGATTACAGCGCGAGACATTGAAAAACCATTATGCAGAGCGACAATTACAAGCAATCTCCATGGATGCCCTTGAGCAAAGCGGGCGACAAACTTCAGCTACTTTGTCTCCTACTGAGTCTTATAGCAGATTGATGATTAGCTATCAGATCGTGTTGGCTATTGATGTTATAACAACCCTGTCTTACATTTACTGAGGACTTCTTGGCCACAAAGATGCGGATGCCGTCTCTATCCAACTGACTTGCGACCAAGGAGCGACGACCAAGGAGCGCTTCCGACCTGGGAGTGTGTAGCTCGATCATCTTACTAGAATATGCTTGCTGCTGGATCTCTTCTACTCGCCAACGACTCAATCGTCAGTGTGAGCCGAATCAATCGGTCGTCAAGAATTCAGCGCACCGCGAGTTGGAGCTGGGGCGGGACATGCGTAAAGATTTTGCAGTTTCGTATGGGCCAATCTCGGGTGTGTTTAGCTGCAAATCATATTGGTATGTTGTGTTCTTCATGTTGTTGAGAAAGGTGAGTGATAGGGCGGAGACATGAGCTCTGTGCTGAGGTTGAGGAATGAGAGAAGTCGCACTGTTTGGGGTAGAACATTAATCGTGCTTGATTCAGAGTCAAACTCGCCGATCGCCGTCTTATAAATTAGATTTCTTGAAGGTACAGTGAGGTAAGAGGCTGTAGATCTGAGGTAAGTATAAGTGACGTGGCACCGCGTCAGTGTCAGCACATTCGAGAGAATAGCCACGGACGTATGGAGAGACACAATGGTACAGCGGTAAAGAAAAGCTTTCTTATGAAATTTTAGTGATCTTTAGGGTATCGTTTTTGGAATGCCCCCATGGCCAGATTGAAACCCGAATCCGTGACTTCCATCAAACAAGCGGCACAGTGATGTCTGAACTGCTTGCCTTAATTCGACACGCACATATCTGAGACACAGCTGGTCCAGAAGACTTCTGTGGCACTGTACGTACACCTTAATCGTGCACGATTAAAGATAGCTTGCATCCACATCGGCCTGATGAAGTGCGTCTTGATAAGCCACGATCTCGCCCTTCAACTCCCGATTCTTATCCTTCAAGGTCTGGTTGTCGTCTTTGTAAGCCTGCAGCTTGTCCTCCAGCCTAGCAATCTCAGCCAAGGCAGAGGACAGCGAGCGGGGACGACTGACTACATCCTCGGTGACATCTGCTAACGGCGTGCGCTTGACTGACGTCGTAGAGTCGCTCTCCATCGCTGAACAGTTGATGAACTCGAAGGTAGCTTTGCTGCGGTGAATATAGGAGGGATCGAAGTTCTCGTTGTGATCGCTGTCGACTGCACTTGGCACGGGAGAAGTGAAGCGTTGAGCTGTCTGGAGTTGTATATCGTCTTCGAAGATCTTGAAGTAGGGCCCAGAGGCAGGTTCATAGGGTTTGGGAGCCGAAGACTTAGGAGCCATGACGTTTCGCTACTGTGTTTTGTGAGTGCGAGCACACGGCGAAGGCAAATGCTGTACTTACAGGAATTGAACGAGCGATGTGGGTGGAGGTTGACGGAAGCTGTTGAGCGGAGCTCAATGAAAGCTTTTATGTAGTAAGCGAGGGTGCAGCTTCGAGGTGAAAGTACCGTCCCATGTCCAAAAGACGCGCGCTGCCTTGCTCTGTCCGGGCCAGAGTGAAAGCAAGTAGGCAATTCGTGCTGCATTGAGTTTCACCCCAGTATGAACCTGGATCTCTTGCAAGCACATCATTAGACATTGCTTTGATCACGACTTCGAACAGACGTAGCCTGTCGCATGCCATTCCGCTACGTCTACATATACCTCTCCCCCTACCTCCCTCATACTTGCCGAGGAACATCATCATGCGACCAATTCATTTGCCCGGCGTTTCGTCGTGCAGCGTGTTGCATGTATACTTTTAGCGAAGAACTAATTTACATACCAAGCACGATCCATTACTAGCGAAGAAGAAGAATTCCTGAATGCACCCGATGATAGACTTTTAGGTGCGATGACCCTGGCAGAGCCGGTTTACTCAGTCTGCGGAAGGCTGCCTGGGCTCCAGAAGTTGCGCAGTCAGTCAAGCGGCAATTGCGCAAGGGCCGGAAGAAATACATGGTGATCCAAACAAAGTCAATCAAACATCCGTCCAAATTCAAGGAAACAGTAGAAGTAGCCTCGTCCCGGCGTCATGCACGCTTTGTTCCACACATCCGTCAATCTCCATGACTTTCCGTCCGGAGGATGGGCCAGGATCTGATTCTATAAGCGCTTTCCATGGCGCGCCGAAGCTTGCGCGAAGAGAGATATTTACTAGTAGCGTCCACGGGGTGGGTAGTCGCCGCCAGCTGGAGGGGCGTCGTAAGGCGGGCGGCCTCCCGGGCTACGAGGGCGTACGCCGCGAGGGGAAGGAGGACGACCTCCGTCGTAAGGACGACCGCCTCCATTCATGTAGGGGTCATCGTAGCGACGAGGTGGTGGGCCGGCCCTGGCATCGTAAGGATCGTCAGGGTAGCGCGCACGCGGTGGGCCATACTCATCAGGCGCCATGCGGCCACGAGGCGGCGAGCGACCATATCCTCCTTCACGTCTATCATAGAATTCGCGCGGTGGGGTGCGGCGACGGTAGTCATCCCGGCGAGGGCTGTAACCACGGGGAGGACCGCGGCGATCGTAGTAATCATCATACGGAGCGGGAGGGTAACCACCACCACGGCGGCCCATGGGTGAGCGAGATCGGTACCTATCACGGCCCCTGTCATCAGGACCACCAGGGCCTCCGTAAGGAGCCCTTGGCTTGAAAGGAGGGGGCGGAGGCGGGTCGGAGATGTCCTGAGTGCAGGTGACTTCCTGACCCTTGAACTCACGGCGGTCCAGCTTCTCAACGGCAGTCTTCAAGTCGGCGGCCGTCTCATATTCGACGAAACTAGAAAATGGTCAGTAATGCTGTGAGTGACACGTCGCGTCTACGTACCCAGTGCCGTCACGCTCACGTCCAACTTCAGAGTAGACGACGTCCAGTCCAGATTGACGGGCAAAGTCCTTAAGATCCTATACATCGAGATTAGGCCGAGTCCAATCCAGTTTACGGGGTACACGAAGCACGCAAAAATAAAGCCATAGGCGCTCCAGGACCTGGTCTGCTTGGGCCTAAGAGGGAACAGGGGAAATCCAAGGGTTGGGGTGTCTAACCTGCCAGCTGGTCTCCACCGGAAGGTTTGTTATTCTCATCCGGTAGGGAGTGCGACGAGGGCGCGGTGGCACCCGCTCGTGAGGGGTGAAATTCTCGTTGCGACGGGACCCACGCGCAAATTGGACGATCAGGCGCTCGCCCATGAAATCAGAGCCATCTGTGCGGGTAAGAAACAATTTCGATGAGACAACCGCGTTGCCAACGGCGAATACATACGAAAAGCTGCAAAAAAGGTTAGTAATCGTTCATGTGCGCTTGTGGCGGTTCATGACTTACCAGGAACGACATCACGCGCATCCATGGCGTCCTTGTACTCGATGAAACCAAAGCCGTTCATAAGCTTGATCTCAGTGATTTCGCCGGTGCCATGGGTCTGGAAGTGGGTTTCGACTTCTGCCTTGGTGGCATTGCGGGGGAGATTGCCTAGGTAAAGGCGTGTGGAGGATACTTCGGTCATGACGATAGCTGCTGTGTAGCTTTATCCTGCTAAGTACCTAGCCTGATGAGGAGAGTGAGCGCATGTCGAAGAATATGAGAACAACCAGGGAATAAGTCTGAGTTTGGTGCGCCATTGCGAAGGAAGCGGACAGGAAGCATGCGACAGGAAAACCAGCGGCCCAAGGCAACGCGCGACAGGAACCAGTGAAGTGCGCAGAGTTGTGGCCAGCGGACACAAGACAGTAGGCGACTGGTCGTACCTTTGGGGAAGCTGAGTGGTGGCGCGGGGAGTCCTACTGTTGGGTGCGAGAGGGCGGCCTTTACAGGGAACCTGATAGCCCGAAGACCTGGGGAATGACGCGCGACAGCGAAGAGCAGTCGAGGGTGGTTGGGTCCGGTAATTCGAACGCTACGCACAGATGTTGCGGTAGCGAAAATGGGATAGAGATGAGTGGGCGGTTGGATTTGATATTGCAGCCCCGGAAACGGTGGGTGAGTGAGTGGTGCTGGAATGGAGTGAGGCGCACGCTCAACGCTCGAAGCCAAGCTACCCGGTATTAGCGTGGTGCCGAAATATCACGTGCAACCACTCGTCTGTTCCCGTCGGTCAACCTCCAGCATCCAAATCAAGATGTAGGTGGTAGATAAACCCCCGGGAGCAGTTAGCAAAGTGGTCGAATCCTTCAGCCTTACGTCGTCGTTGTCGTCGTCGTCGTCGTCATCACGATGGGGGAAGAACATCGTGCACGATGTCACACCACAAGTTTCGGCAGGCTCGGCTTCATCATTGGGCATCAATATGTTGGCAGGGGAAATGGGTATATACAATTGCGCGCTACCTAATATACACAATCTGAACAGTTATGACGGTAGTTTACGCCAACAAACAATACCGTAGTGTAGTCAGCCTTTAAGTGAGGACGTACTTGGGTCCTTCACCACCCTGAGGAGTCTGCCAGTTGATGTCTTGGGCTGGCACTTTGATGTCGCAGGTCTTGCAGTGAACGCAGCTATAGAGGTGTCAGCCTAGCGGGAACATGTGATTGCATGTTAGATTGGACTTACTTCTGGGCGTTGATTTGGAACCTGACGCCCAACTCCTTACTGTCGTCCTCAACATACTCGTACACGCCAGCAGGGCAGAAGCGGTTCTCAACACCCTTATACTGAGGGTACTGCTTCTGTGTGTGCGCTTCCCAGTCCTTGACTTGTAGATGGCACGGCTGATCCTCTTCGTGGTTTGTGCCGCTGCGACTGACGCTTGTCAGGATATCAAAGCTGATCTTGCCGTCAGGCTTGGGATACTCGATCTTCTCGTATTGGTCTGCCGTCTTGGTGGCGGCGTGGTCGGGGAGACCATGCTTCAAAGTCCATGGTGTCTTGCCGCGGAAGACGTAGGCCTCAAGACCAGAGTATAACACACCTCCGTAGAGACCCAGCGCCGTGTGGAAAGAAGGTCGCATATTGCGAACTTGCTTGAGCTCTGCCCAGACCGAGGACTTCCTCATCTTGTCCTCGTAATCGAAAAGGAATACTGTGCCACCATCAGTGTTGCCTTGCAGCGCGTCCCAAGTTGCCTCTGCGGCCATCATCCCGGAGCGCATTGCTGTATGTGTACCCTTGATCTTGGGTACATTGACGAATCCTGCCGAATCACCTAGTAGAGCACCGCCGGGAAAAGCAAGCTTGGGTATTGATTGGAAACCACCCTCAATCAGTGTCCTTGCACCGTATGAGATACACTTGCCGCCCTCCAGCACATCCTTGTAGATCGGGTGGTGCTTCATCTTCTGGAACTCGCCGTATGGTGCGAGCCATGGATTGGGGTAGTCGAGACCGACTACAAGACCGATACTGACCAGGTTGTCACCGAAATGGTACATCCAGCCACCGCCGTAGGTGTCCTTTGGCAAGGGATAACCCATTGTGTGGGTGATCTGACCCGACATGAATTTTTCAGGCTGGATCTCCCATACCTCCTTGATACCAAGGCCATATGTTTGATGCTGACTATCTCGCCTCAGGTCGTACTTCTTGATGACCTGCTTAGACAGGCTGCCATGACAGCCCTCGCCAAGAAGCGTCACCCGAGCATGAAACTCCATGCCGCGCTCAAATGAGTCCTTGGCCTTGCCTTCGCGTGAAATACCAAGATCGTTAGTGGCCACACCTTTGACCACACCTTCATGGTTGTACAAAATCTCAGAAGCGGCAAATCCTGGGTATACCTCTACACCCACTTCTTCGGCACGCTCGCCAAGCCATTTGACCATCTGATTCAGACTGATGATGTAATTGCCATGGTTGTTCATCTGCGGCGGTTTCGGGAGAGGGATCGATCCGGTCTTCGTGAGGAAACGCATGCGGTCCTCTTTCGCAGGTGTGATGTCCGCAAAACGGTTTAAGTTATCCTCAGACTTCCAGTCTGGCAGCAGCTCGTCCAGCGCAGAAGGCTCGATGACATTTCCAGACACGATATGGTCACCCAATTCGCCCGACTTCTCGAGTAACAGTACACGGAAGTCCTCATTTCCTGCCGCGTTCGCGATCTGCTTCAGCTTGATAGCGGCTGATAGACCAGCAGGCCCTCCGCCCACAATGAGAACATCGACTTCGTCGACCTCGCGCTCGATCGATTTCGGGTCGAAAGAGTCATCTTCGGTCGCCAATTGTGCTCGTGGCGTTGACGAGAAAGCTCTTGTGTGGCTGGCAATGCGAACGACAGGGCGATACAATTCGGTCGAGGTACGTGTTCGTGTTCGTGATGCAACGCATAGGAAGGATCGAGCAGACAGAGGCGTGCTGCGCAGTGTTGCGAACAGTGGTCTTGTGAAAGACGCGGGAACTGTCCTGGAGGCCATTGTGTTTTGGAAGTGCGGAAAGGCGAAATCGGCGAAAGACGTGAAGCTACACAGGACTGATGGCGCCGCCGGAACAACCTATAATCTCGGGCCTGCCGCGTTGAGCAAGTCGCCCCAACGTTATTCTATGTGCTTGCAATGATAGCCACAAAGACGTGAAATGGACACTACCATTCTGGACGTCTGGGCTCGATGACGAAGTCCTCAGAATAACTAACCGAGGCTGGCCGGACGCTATGCTATTATCCAATGCTTGCCCAGCCAATAAACGTGTTGATGATTCTGTTGCTCCTCGCGGTCCCCGCCTTGTGTTAGGGAACAACAAGCAGCACCACTTTGCGAGTTCACCTCCAAGGGATAGGAACAGACCTGTTGTCTCAGAAACCTTTCGCAGAGTTACGGCCTTCACTGTCATCGCATCCATTCTGTTGCTCGCCGCCCAACAAGCGCGAGCCTTCACAGTTCAGTATTGTGCCGAGATTCGACCACCGAGGTAGAACAGCACCGCATTGCATCGGCTGCGACTACCCTCAGAGACCTCTGGGATTACGACATAGGGCGCACTGAATATTTGCCCAAGCAAGATGGCAGGCTGACGCGAGCGGTTAGAATATCGCGCATCCACGAGCATGCTACTTATGACACCTATCCTGCCTCGGATCTTAGGCATCAATCCTGCGAGCGTGAAATGAAACCTCTTCAGAGAATGGCGTTACCATTCATCTCATCACAACGAGAAAACTGTGGAGTAATAACAGAAGATCTTGTTGATTCCTGAAGTTGAAGATCGCACGGCAGCGTTCCTGAAACCGGCTTCGCTTCATGCCTGCAACCGTTGTCATGTACCAAACTCATGCGTTTAGGAACTCTCTCCAGGGTTATTCCGCGCCCCGGCCTGTCTGCAACATGATCTCTGACAGCCCACGTTCGAATCTGGTCAGGAGTGCCCCGCTATACCTGATTGTCAGGACCGCCATTATGGGCTCGACGTCTTCATGCGTTCGAGCGTTCGCCCATTCCCCGTTCCCGAGAGCGCGAACCTGGCGCCCAGACCATCTTACCCACTGCTGTCATGTCGAATGGAGCATCTTGCCCATTGTGACAGATCTGTGGGTCTGTGTGTAGGTGTTCTTGGAAGAACGAAGTCTCCAACAGCACACGTATGGAATACACGGGATCTTCGAGAACCCTTCCAACTGCGCGGGCCTTCTCATTCGGGATCTTGCCTCAGATGAGAACATACTGAACGTAGTACACACAGAAACATGAGTATATATGCAGTCTCTTCGGAAGGATTCAATGCCACGCCCAATCCCATCTTCTTCAACGAACCTTGGTGCAGGACACTCAGTACCTTCTACCTTCCTTTCTTTCAAGAGCTGCGCTCACTTTTACTATCCTTTACAGTTGATCTGATACATCTCTTTACAATCATTTCAGTCATCATTGTCATCAACCATCAATATGAAGGTCGAATACTCCCTTCTGACTCTGCTATCGGCTTCGCTGGTGGCAGCAGCTCCACGTCCATTTGTCGTAACGGATTCGGCCGTAGCCAATGCAGGTGGAAACATCGCCATACCCGCCACTGGTCTTGATAAACGACAGCAAGTATCTGTTTATGGCTTCCGCAAACGCGCTCTTGATCTTCGCGGCGCCCCTTTGGCTGCTCGCGGAGGTCAACTCCAGAACCAAGCTGCCGCCGAGGACGCCGAAGGACAAGCTGCTGCGGGCGGACAGGCCGCGGCCGACCCAGCCGCCAAAGGCAAAGGTGAGGGCAAAGGCAAAGGTGCTGCAGGAGACGCCGCAGCTGGACCACCGGCCCCATCAGGCGCTCCTCCAGCCCCCCCAGCTCCAGGCAATGCAACCGAACCAGCGGGAAAAGGCAAGGGCCAAGGTAAAGGCAAGGGTGAGGGTAAGGGCAAAGGTGCTGCAGGAGTGGCCGAGCTTGCACCACCAGCACCATCAGGAGCTCCTCCGGCTCCAGGCAATGCTACAGAGCCCGCTCTTGGCAAGGGCAAGGGCAAGGGGGCCGCTGAGGAGGGCAAGGGAAAGGGAAAGGGAGCCGCAGAGGCGGCAGCCCAAGAGCAGGCTAAGCAGCAGGAAGAGCAAGCCAAACAGCTTCAAAACCAAGCCGAGCTAGACGCACAGCAAGCCCAAAAGGACGCCGACCGCGCCGCGGCAGAGCAACAGCAAGCCGCTGCAGAACAGCCAGCCGCTGCGGAACACGTAGCTGCAGCAGAACAGCAAGCTGCCGCAGAACACCAAGCCGCTGCAGAACAAGCTGCGGCAGAACAGCAAGCTGCCGCGGAACACCAAGCTGCTGCAGAACAGCAAGCCGCTGCAGAACAGCCAGCCGCCGCGGAACAGGCTGCCGCGGAACAGGCCAAGGCAGAACAGCAAGCCGCTGCCGAGCAGGCCAAGGGCGAGAAGCAGGCTAAGGGCGAGAAGCAATCTAAGGGTGAAGGGCAAGCCGCTGCCGAACAAGCCGCCGCTGAACAGGCCGCTGCCGAACAGGCTGCCGCTGAACAGCAGGCTGCCGCAGGAAATGCCACTGAGATCGTGGGCGGCGGTGCGGCGGCGAACGAGACCGGTGCTGCAGGCAACGGTACGGAGGCTGCAGCTGGTCAGCAAGAGCAGGGCAAGGGAGAGGGCAAGGACAAAGGCAAGGGTAACGGTCAGAACCAAGCCGCAGAAGAGTCTCTTCAGGCCGGCGGTAAGGAGCAGCAGCAGCAGCAAGGTGCTGGTGGCCTTGACATTGGCAACATCCTGAGCAGTCTTCTAGGTGGCGGAGCAGGAGCTGGCGGCGCTGATGCAGGAGCTGGCGGTCTGGCTGACTTGCTGGCCGGACTTGGAGGCGGTGCGGCTGCAGGTGGTGAGGGTAAAGGAGCTGCTGCAGGTGGTGAGGGTAAAGGAGCTGCTGCAGGTGGCGAGGGCAAGGGAGCTGCTGCAGGTACTGTCGATCTGAACGGTCTTCTGGCAGGACTGGAAGCTGGCCAAGCCGCTTAGGGTCAAGGATAGGGTCAGGATGCCGGTGTTCTTTCAAAGCGCTTGGAAGTCTGACTAGCTAGATGCAACACTGCCTTTTATGGCTGTTGCATGATGAGAGATGAAGTGGCAATTCGATTCAGGAATCGACATCACACCCCAGAGAACGGCAAACGAAGTAACATGTATACGTCAATTACTAGTGAGTACTAAAATCTTCATTCTAAAGTCTCGACCTAAGACTGCTTGTTTCTGCATCGGATATCAAAAGTCTAAGCAAACGGCCGTTACAACGCCCAAATCCCTATAGCTCAACGTCTCTATGCGGATGCAGTGGTCTCCTCCTTCTCCTCGTACTTCTCCCAGTTGGCAAGAATGTTGCCAATCTTAGGCGAGTTTGTGAGCTTGTACACATCCTCGAAGTACTCCTTGGTCAACGCGAACGGCTTCGCAGTGACGTTGGGAATGTATTTCCCGACCAGCTTTGAGGGATCGATGGATGTCTTGTGGATCTTCTTGAGTAAGAAGCTTCGGAAGGGCTTCACGCCAGAGCGCAAGAAGGTGCTGTGGAAGGGTACATCAATGCCCTTGAGCGGGATGGTAGCGAATCCACGCTGGAGGTCGAGAGGCTTGGGCTTAGCCTCAGTCTGCTCAGCGCAGCCCTTAATGATCTCAACCAGATGAGCCTTGACATCTTCCATAGACAGACTCTGCATCAGAGATTGGATATCGATCTTCTGCTGCTTGAGGTAGTTTGTCACACCGGTGAGGGTGTCCAGAGCACGAAGATCACCAGCAGCAACGTACTGCATGTTGGCGATGTTGTAGTTGACGATCTCGAGGAGCCAGCCAGTTGTCTCCGCAATGTTTTCAACAACGTACTGGAGAGCTTGCTCGTTGAAAGTCTTGGAAATCCTGCTGGGGTTGACAGCGCACATGGAGTAGTTGGAACGGCCAGCCTCATCACGCTCGACAGCGACCTGCATGGTAAGACCGCGGTAGAACACAACAGAAACCAAGCTTTCGATGGGCATGACCTCGGCAAGCGCAGCAAGCGCGCTGTACTCACCGAGCGAGTGACCAGCGAAAGTGCTATCGCGCTGCACCAGACCCTTGGAGCGCATGTCTTCAAATGAGGCCTTCTCCATGAGTGTAAGAGCTGGCTGTGTGAATTGAGTTGCTGACAGCAGACCGGTAGGCGAGCGGTAGGTGTACGAAGTTGTGCTTTCGTCAATCTCCTTGAATATCTTTTCGGACTTGATTGATCCATCGGCGCTGACAGTCTCAAAGGTCATGGAAATGTAATTCTGGCGAATAGCCTTTCCACGAGGGCCACCAAAGTGAATGGTAAGCTCCTTGGGATTGTTCTTGACAATGTTGGTAATGGCAAAGCCTACAATGGGTCAGTGAAAGATGTGACAGGGCTGAAATGATAGACTTACCATAGTTGTCCATGAAATGCTTATCAGCACGGTCCCAGACCTCCTTGGCAACGGGGCTGCTGTTGTACAGGTCCATTCCCATGCCTTGTTCCTGAGAACCTTGACCGGTAAAGACGTAGGATGTTGTAGGTTGCTCGACCTCGGCTTCACCGAGAAGAACTTTGTCCTCTGTCTCCTGGTTGCTGACCTCGATCTTGATGATCTTGCGACCGGAGACCATACCGACGTGCTGAAGCTTAACATCGAGCATATCGTCGGGAAGAACCATGCCGACAAGGTTGACATGGTAACTCCTTACGCGGCCAACATTGTTCTCAGCAGCCCAAGTCTCGACCAGGCTCCTCACGGCAGCACTGGAGTACATGCCATGGGTGATGGTACCAGGCAGGTTGGCATAGCTGGCGAAGACACGAGAGACGTGGATAGGGTTGTAGTCGCCGGACACACGGGCGTAGTTCTCGTTAGACGCAGGTGCCCTAAGCGTCAATGGCGCTTTACCGTGCAGAGGAATGGGGTTCTCAAAGTTAACTGGCTGGTCGATTGTAGAACCGTTGCGCTCCAGGTAGTCGATCACAGGGTTACCGTGTGCTGTCCCAGACTGGTAGTTGACAGATGCGATCTGGATGAGTTCCTTGGTTGGGAGCTCAAGCAGGACCTCTCCAATGGTCTCGATCTCGGAGAAAATGGTCTTGTTCTTGTACTTTTGGAAAGTTGCCAGCTTGAAAATTAGAGTCTTGCCAAGAAGGTCAATCTCAGGCTCCTCGAAGTTGAACCACTCCTTTGATCGCAAGATAGCAACATCCTTGCTGGTAGCCAATGGCAACTGCATAGGCTTCTCTGTCTTCCTTTGGAATGTGTTCTCGAAGTCGCTGTATGCGCCGCGGTACAAGAACTGGCTGGTAACCTCCATAACGGGTGCACCATCACGAGTAATTGTGCCACATACCTCGACCATCTTGCCGGACTCTTGGTTGATGACAGCGTTGATCTGAGCAGTGGTGTCGAGAACGTCGCCCTTCTTCAGGGGCTCCGCACCAGGGATCATGCGGAAGCCGTTGGAAAGATGAACCAGCTTGAGGAGGTCACCATCAATGGCACGAGGAAAGATTGGCTTGGTAATCGCCTTCCAGCCAACAACAATGGCAAAGTCCATAGGAGCAAAGACTTCCTTGCCAGGACGGTCGACAAAGGCTTCACCAGTGTTGCCGACGGCATGAACGAAGTCGTTGATGGCTTCGCTGGTAACAGTAGCACGGCCACCGTCAAAGCGGGAGGTGACGGAAGCATCGAAGGGGCAGGCTTCGTCACCAAACCAGATCTTGTAGTAGAAGTCCTTGATGCGGTCGTTACGCGCTTCCATAACCTCATGGATAGGTGCATATCCAACATCAGGACGATAAGTGAAGCGGAAAGGGAGAGCAACAGCGGATCCCAGAGCAGTGCGCTCCTCGTACATGTTGAGCAGAATCTCGTTGTTCTCGATGCTGACATCCACGGTCTTGACATACTTTGCGCCGTGGTGCAATTCCTTGACGGTGATTGAAGTCGTACTGGGATCGTTGGGATTGGTAATCTCCACGATCATGCCAGGGATGGGAGCAAAGATCCTGGCTGTTGGGTTGGTCTGGAAACGCTGGCCTTGAACGAACACATCGGTAGTGAAGAAAGCATGTCTCCACGAATATGTGGTGCCAGCAAGAAGTTGCAGCCATGACGGAACATCGGGCAAGGTCGCGTTTGGCGCCGGCGACAAGCGGTAGATGGTCTTGTTCTCGAGCTGAGATATGGTGAGACCATCGACTTCCAAAGCCTCTGAAGCCGCAAGGAGCTTGCTGCCGAAGTACTCGACCACAGGCACCTTGGACTCATCATCGCCGTAGATATCGCGCAACAGGTACTTGATGTGGCCATCATGAACACCATCGAGAATCTCCTTGATTGGCTCATCAACCTTGGTGGAGTATTTGACAGACATGGGACCCTGCAGAATACAGGTTCTGCCGACATCCTGATCGACCACAGCTTCGATGTCCTCAGACTGCCACAATGAGTCCTTCTTGAAGAAAAACTCGAATGTGTCATCGAGACAAGGAACAAATGGCACAGGCTTCTGTCCACGGCGTTGGCAAAGGAGCAGGAAGTGCTGAACATCTTGAGCGTTGATCAATTGCTGATCAGCCTCGGGGTAAGTCCTGAAGACCTGTTCCAGAGTTGGGAACGGATCGTTGAGCTCATCGTAGCTCTGAATGATGGATTCGCCACCAGACTTGCTGAAACGCTCTTCAACTCGGCGAATGAAGTCACCAGTGAGTCGCTTCAAACTCTGATCGATCCAGCGAGACTGGTGCTTGACGTACATGAGATCTACCATGCGCTGGATAACCTCGGAATAGGTCATGTCTTCGAGGTCAACCGACTCGCCCTTCTTGTTCCTGCCGAACCATACTTTCTGGAAGTCCTCGTTGAGCTTCTTGATGATGTGTTCGCGCATCTTTTTGAGCTCAGGGATACGCTTAGCCTTGTCCAGAGCGAAGATCTTCTGGTCCATCTCGTGCCAGAAGATGACACCGCGAGTTGCGAGCTTGTGAATCGGCTCACCCATCTCAGAACGGACAGTGATGACACCACCAGCAGGGCCCTTGTAAGTCTTCTCCCAGTCAGCGTCGTCCAGACCAGGTGCGTCGACAATAGCCTGCTTGGCAGAAGGGGAAGTGTACGCCTCCTTGGCAGTCATCACGCGACTGCCGAACAAGCATCCATCATAGGGCATGGGAGGGTATCCAAACTTGGTCGACCAGCTACCAGTGAGGTAGGGGTAGGTATCCTCGGCACCACCAAACCCGGAACCGGCAACAAGGATGAGATTATCGCACTTGCGAAGACGACCATACATCTGGAGAATAGGCTGGTGGAAATCCTCGAACGAGTGGTGACCACCACCTCGGCCTCCAGTCCATTGAAGCAGAACCGGGAAAGTAGGGTTCGCCTTAGCGATGTTGATGGTCGCCTGGATAGCCTCGACGGAGCCAGGCTTGAAAGCGATGTGCTTGATTCCCAGGGTCTCAATGTACTCGTTGGCCACTTCAATAGAGGGCACACCAGCACCGATGGTCAGACCCTCAATTGGCACGCCATCAGCCCTAAGCTTGGCCAGAAGGGGGATTTGCCAGCCCATGGCACGGGGGTTAACGTAAATCAGGTTAACGGTGATACCACGACCAGCAGGAATGTTCTTCTCCACCTTTGTGATGGCCTCGGTCATGGTCTTCTCATTGTAGTAGCCTCCACCTGCAAGCTCGATCTCGTAGCCGGCGTTCATGGTGGCTGCAACAAAGTCCCAAGGAACGGTACAAGGTGTCATACCAGCGACCATAACAGGAGGCAAGCCGAGGACACGACTCATCTTGGTGTCAACGTATGTCTTGCCGCTGGATGTCTTGACGAGCTTCGGACCATGCTCCTTAACCCAGTCGACAGCATATGTGACGGCATGTTCGAAGTCGCGATCAAAGATTTCAGGCTTGTAGCCGACCTCGGGGTTCTGTCCGTCAATTGCTCCAGCGAGAATGACACGAACACCAGTTCCCTCCTTGTTGCGGTTGGTCAGCACACCAAGACCGGAGATGCCACCAGGGCCGAAGTCGAGGATGTGGGTAGCATTAGGGAAGACTGTAGCCTTCTCCCACTCAACTGGTTCGCTGGTGATCATCCTAACGAGAGCAGGGACGATGTCCTCGGGACCCTCCTCACGGATGTCCAGACCGGTGTGTGTGCTGTACATCGGTATACCAAGGTCGCTCGCAGCGATCTTGATGTCCTTGAGGTCATCCTCCAGCTGCTTTGCCGCTTCGGCAAGGTATGGGCTGTGGAATGGTGCGGTAATGGGGAGGAAGCGGTTGACAAAGCGAACCTTACGCTCGGTGAAGGGAATCCTCGTCTGATCGAGACCAGTAGGAGCCTTGACCTTGCGTAGACGAAGGTTGAGACCGTACAGAGAAATCGGTGGACCTGTGACGACAAAGTTGCGTGCGCTGTTTACCAGCGAGATGGCGATGTGCCTGTCTTGGGGCAAATGTGCGTTTGTTGCATCAATGTGATCCTGAACAGCCTTGCGAGACAGATCGCGGATCGACAACATGGGGGTTGGGGTACCCTCGCTATTGTCAATCGAGTCCTGCAGAACATTGGGCGAAAGAGAGGTCCTTGGGAAGGCCTGCTGACTGCGTGTACCAATCCAGAAGAGGATCTCAATCGCTTTCTTGGCAGACTTCTCAAAAGTCTCCCAGTTCTTTGCTTCCGCAATAGCGGCGGCTGTGACAACGCCCTGGGAGTGACCAGTGACACCGGCAAAACGGCTGCGGATGTGACCGGGGTGGCTACCGAGCACTCTGCAGGTAACGACGTAGTGGGCGAGCTGTGTAAGACCAATCAGAGGTAAGCTGACAGGGGCTGAGACGAGATAATCGGTGTCCGGTTGAGCCTCACGGTTGTTCAACCAGCGCATAACATCCAACCCCTTCGAGTATAGCTTCTCCGCTCGTGGATCCCGAGACAGAGTCAGCAGATGTTGTGCCTCAGCCGCAATGAAGTCCTCGACAAACGAGGGGTATGTGTTGTAAATCTCCCGGAGCTCGTCGAAGTACTCCTCGATGTTGCCCTGGCCGCCCAGAACAGCGTAGATGAAGGCGTTCTCGTCCACAGCCTCGCGGAAGAGGGCTGACTCATGGTGTTTGATAGGCCTCTCGACAGCAGCGCGGGCTGCGTAGTATGACCGTACTGTCTCCAGCTTCTTCTCCGTGATGCCTGGCAGAGTTGCGGCCAGCGCATGCACCTCGTTGCCCCGCAGGAAGGCGCGCTCGAACTCGGTGAGAACCAGCTTAAGGACCTCCTCGAAAGAGTCGGGATCCTCGCCCTCCTCTACCTCCTTGGCAATGAAGCCGAGGTAGCGTGCAACCAGCTCGACGACCGATGAGGGCTCGTCATCCTGTGCAAGTTCGTCTGTGGGCTCGGGCAGAGTCTGCTTGAAGGTGTCCCTCAATTGCTGGGCATTGAAGTGCAGGGCGGTCGGGATGAGGAGAGTGTACTCGAGCGAGCCGTGGGTGAGGATGAGCGGGCGCAGATTTGCTGCAGAGCGCGGCGTGGAGATGCCGGTCTGCTGGCCTGATCCGTACATAGTGGCTGATTTGACGCCTGAAAAGCTGTATCGAGCTCGAATTAGCTTTGGCATTCTGAGGGTTGAGGTGAGGGGCTCCCCGCGCAGCGACTCTACAGTGTTGGAAAGCGTGGGAAAAGAAGTGCTGCATACCTCTAAAGACGATTCCGGACTAAATTACAGAAATATTAAATGAACAAGGTGCACAGGAAGGTGCGGTGCGTCTGGGCTGATGTGTGAGCGTTTGCTGCGATTTCGAAGAAGGCGTCCTGGAGCTCCAGGAAAGAGCTATCAGGCAACACCACGACCAAGACAGATGTGCTGCTACGTCGCCTCTTCGCAATAAAGACCCAATGCGTACCTGTTTGCGCAGGTAGAAACTAATCAACCTGGAGTGCTAGGGAATTCGTCCGGACTGCTAGTGCTTGCAGCTCCCTTGTGTGCAGTGTGCTGTGTGGGGTCAAGAAGTCCACTGCAGCAGGCAGCAGAGTTGCGAGAGGGTATATGAAGAGTAATCAGAGGGGAGCAGAGGGTCAATTGGGCGGGTGGAGATGTAGGAAAATGCCGGGCAGCAGAATGGCGTGTCTATTATCCGCTGGCGTTCTGGCGAGCTGTTGACTTCCAAAAACTCGGGATCCCGCGCTAGCATGCTAGCATGACAGGGGTCATCGGCACTTACATGGGTGTGCCTTCTGCGGCCAAAGCGTTGAGGGTAAGAGAACCCCTCACAGCCAGCCGCTGCAAGGTCGCACCGGCGGGTCATCAACGCGGGCATCGTTCGCGGGCATCGTTCGCGGGCAAAGCTGAGAGCCTGAGGCTGACGTGTGCCAACGGGGTCCGATAAGAAGTCTCCGCGTCGTCCAAGGCGTGCAGCTTGTTGAGCACGGAGTTGGAGGCGGGTGTGGACCGGCGTGATGTGTACCCTGGCCCGCACTGGCTTCGCAACATCCACCGCCTCTGGAGAGCCTATCTCTCGTAAGACAGGCGAAATTTGTGTTGAGAGCCAGAGCATGGACGGCCGGGCCGCAGGGATGGATGCATTACTTTTAGACCGGTGCACCAATTCTCAACGACCGAAAGGACACGTCCAGTAAAGTCTCTTCCATTCGAACGAGATAAACAGTCAATGCGTTGATGCTGTGCTGTGTTCCTACTGCACCCGTCCGCTCTCCCACCCCTCTAAATTATCTGCCTTGGGGGACCGTCTCCACGCAACACCACCCTCATCCTAATTCCAGCACGCCTTCTCTCCCAGCGTTGCTCTTCCTTCCTTAGACACACTATACCCCTCCTTGCGCCGTGTATTAGACTAGAGATACCCATTGAGCTCCGCCGAGCTTTGGCAGCTTCTCTCCCACCGCGACTCGCCCACCCACCTGCACCCCACGCACTCCCTGCACCATGCGTCCCGAGGTTGAGCAGGAGCTCTCGCACACGCTGCTCATTGAGCTGCTTGCATACCAGTTTGCCTCGCCCGTGAGGTGGATTGAGACGCAGGATGTGGTCCTCGGCGAGAACACCACAGAGCGCATTGTCGAAATTGGCCCCGCAGACACACTCGGTGTGATGGCCAAGCGCACACTGGCCTCCAAATACGAAGCTCACGACGCAGCGCTGTCTGTCCAGCGTCAAATCCTGTGCTACAACAAGGACGCCAAAGACATCTACTACGACGTGGACCCTGTCGAGGACGAGCCAGAGGCCGCTCCCGCTGCCAGCGGAGGCGCCCCAGCAGCGGCTTCATCAGCCCCAGCAGCAGCAGCAGCCCCAGCGGCCGCCGCCCCTGCTCCCGGCGCTGGTCCGGCTGCCCAGGTGCCAGACGCGCCCATCACAGCGACCGACATTCTGCGGGCATTGGTTGCACAGAAGCTGAAGAAGCCTCTCATGGACATTCCCTTGAGCAAAGCCATCAAGGACTTGGTTGGAGGTGAGCAGTTGCAGCGACGGGGAAAATGATTGAGCTAACACAGTCCGCAGGCAAGTCCACACTCCAGAATGAGATTCTTGGAGACTTGGGCAAGGAATTCGGTTCCACGCCCGAGAAGCCCGAAGACACACCCCTCGACGAGCTCGGTGCTGCGATGCAGGCTACCTTCAATGGTCAGCTTGGAAAGCAATCCTCCTCCCTCATCGCCCGCATGGTGTCCTCCAAGATGCCTGGTGGCTTCAACATCACAGCTGTGCGAAAGCACCTCGAGACAAGATGGGGTTTGGCGCAAGGACGCCAGGACGGAGTCCTTCTCCTTGCTATCACAAACGAGCCAGCGGCGCGTCTCGGCTCTGAGGCCGACGGCAAGGCATTTTTGGACGAGCAATCCAACAAGTACGCTTCGAATGCTGGCATTAGCTTGTCTGCTCCCACGGCTAGTGGTGATGGCGGCGGTGCTGGTGGAGGCATGATGATGGACCCTGCGGCCATCGATGCCCTCACCAAAGATCAGCGCCAGCTCTTCAAGCAGCAGCTGGAGCTGTTTGCCAGATACCTCAAGATCGACTTGCGCGCTGGCGACAAGTCTTTTGTTGACTCGACAAAGGCACAGTCTGCGCTTCAAGCACAACTGGATCTCTGGACCACCGAGCACGGCGAATTCTACGCGTCTGGAATTGAGCCTCAATTCACTCCCCTCAAAGCTCGTGTTTACGACTCGTCTTGGAACTGGGCGCGTCAAGACGCCCTCACCATGTACTACGACATCATCTTCGGCAAGCTCAAGGCTGTTGATCGCGAGATTGTCAGCCGCTGCATTGCCATCATGAACCGTTCGAACCCTCTCCTCCTCGACTTCATGCAGTACCACATGGACCACTGCCCGACCGAGCGCGGCGAAACATATGAGCTCGCCAAGGAGCTCGGTCAGCAGCTTATTGACAACTGCCGAGACGTTCTCAACGAACCTCCTGTCTACAAGGACGTCGCTGTACCTACCGCACCACACCTCGAGATCGATGCCCGCGGTAACATGAATTACGAGGAGGCACCTCGCGCCAGTGTTCGCAAGCTTGAGCACTACGTTCGTGAGATGGCTGAGGGAGGCAAGCTCTCCGAGTATGGCAACCGCACAAAGGTCCAGAACGATCTGCAGCGCATCTACAAGCTCATCAAGCAGCAGCATAAGCTTTCCAAGTCATCGCAGCTGCAAATTAAGAGCTTGTACAGCAATGTCATCCGCTCACTCTCCATGAACGAGGGACAGATCATGCCCAACGAGAACGGCAAGAACGGAAAGCGCGGCCGCAACACCCGTGCGAATGGCTCCACAAAGCAGGGCAAGGTCGAGACTATTCCCTTCCTTCACTTGAAGAGGAAGGACGACAACGGCTGGGAATACAGCAAGAAGTTGACTGGCGTCTACCTCGACTGCCTCGAGAATGCTGCTAGCGACGGTGTCACCTTCCAGGGCAAGTACGCTCTGATGACCGGTGCTGGTGCAGGCTCCATTGGTGCCCAAGTCCTGCAAGGCCTCATCAGCGGCGGTGCCAAAGTCGTTGTCACTACTTCCAGGTTCTCCCGCGAAGTCACCGAGTACTACCAGTCCATGTACACCCGCTACGGTGCTCGAGGCTCTCAGCTCATCGTGGTGCCATTCAACCAGGGCAGCAACCAGGATGTTGAGGCGCTTGTTGACTATATCTACGACCCCAAGAAGGGTCTAGGTTGGGACCTTGATCTCATTGTTCCCTTTGCTGCCATCCCCGAGAACGGTCGTGAGATTGATAGCATTGACTCCAAGTCTGAGCTTGCTCACCGCATCATGTTGACGAACCTCTTGCGCATGCTCGGTGCTGTTAAGAAACAGAAGCAGACCTTCGGCTTTGAAACTCGCCCCGCCCAAGTCATCCTTCCTCTGTCGCCCAACCACGGTACTTTCGGTAACGATGGTCTGTACTCCGAGTCCAAGATGTCTCTCGAGACTCTCTTCTCGAGGTGGCATTCTGAGAGCTGGGGCAACTACCTCACCATTTGTGGTGCTGTCATCGGCTGGACTCGCGGTACCGGTCTCATGGGCGCGAACAACGTCGTTGCTGAAGGCATTGAGAAGTACGGTGTTCGCACTTTCTCACAGCAGGAGATGGCTTTCAACTTACTTGGTTTGATGGCACCGGCGATCGTCAACCTTTGCCAAGTCGAGCCTGTCTGGGCTGACTTGAACGGCGGCTTCCAATACATCCCTAACCTCAAGGACCTCATGACCGATCTCCGCAAGGAGCTCAACGAGACAAGCGATGTTCGAAGGGCTGTTATCAAGGAGAATGCCATTGAGAACAAGGTTGTCAACGGTGAGGCCAGTGAAGCCTTGTACAAGAAGGCAAAGATTGAACCAAGAGCCAACTTGAAGTTCGACTTCCCCAATCTGCCCGATTGGGAAACTGAGGTCAAGCCTCTCAACGAGGACTTGAAGGGTATGGTTGATTTGGAGAAGGTTGTCGTTGTTACCGGATTTGCCGAAGTTGGTCCCTGGGGTAACTCGAGGACCCGCTGGGAGATGGAAGCCTATGGCGAATTTTCGATCGAGGGCTCCGTCGAGATGGCATGGATCATGGGTCTTATCAAGAACCACAATGGTCCACTCAAGGGCAAGAGCTACTCTGGATGGGTTGACGCCAAGACTGGCGAGCCGGTCGACGATAAGGATGTTAAGCCGAAGTACGAGAAGTACATTCTTGAGCACAGCGGTATCCGTCTCATCGAACCCGAGCTCTTCAACGGCTACGACCCCAACAAGAAGCAGCTTATGCAAGAGATCCAGATCGAGGAAGACCTCGATCCATTCGAGGCGTCGAAGGAGACTGCTGAGGAGTTCAAGCGCCAGCATGGAGACAAGGTCGAAGTCTTCGCTATTGAGGAGTCCGGCGAGTACACCGTTCGTATGAAGAAGGGTGCTACCCTCATCATCCCCAAGGCTCTTCGCTTCGACCGTCTTGTTGCCGGTCAAATTCCCACCGGCTGGGACGCAAAGAAGTACGGTGTGCCAGACGACATCATCTCCCAAGTCGACCCTGTCACCCTCTTCGTCCTTGTGTCGACAGCGGAGTGTCTGCTTTCCAGTGGTATCACCGACCCCTACGAGTTCTACAAGTACGTTCACTTGTCAGACGTCGGCAACTGTGTCGGTTCCGGTATCGGTGGTACGACTGCTTTGAGAGGAATGTACAAGGACCGCTTCCTTGACAAGCCTGTTCAGAAGGATATTCTTCAAGAGTCCTTTATCAACACTATGAGTGCCTGGGTCAACATGTTGCTCATGTCGTCCACTGGTCCCATCAAGACTCCTGTCGGTGCGTGCGCTACTGCCGTCGAGTCGATCGATATCGGCTACGATACCATTGTTGAAGGCAAGGCTCGCGTCTGCTTTGTTGGTGGATTCGATGACTTCCAAGAGGAAGGCTCATACGAGTTCGCTAACATGAAGGCTACCAGCAACGCAGAGGATGAGTTCGCTCACGGTCGCACACCAAAGGAGATGTCACGTCCTACTACCACCACTCGTAACGGATTCATGGAATCGCAAGGTTGCGGTATGCAGGTCATCATGGATGCTAAGCTGGCGCTGGACA
The DNA here is from genome assembly GCA_022609225.1 of Boeremia lycopersici. NCBI lineage: Eukaryota > Fungi > Ascomycota > Dothideomycetes > Pleosporales > Didymellaceae > Boeremia > Boeremia lycopersici. Next base: position 50,081 of record JAGKPY010000064.1, read on the forward strand.
TGGGTCTCCCTATTTACGGTGTTCTTGGTTTCACTGCCACTGCCACCGACAAGATCGGTCGCTCAGTTCCTGCTCCCGGTAAGGGTGTGTTGACCACTGCTCGTGAGCAGGCATCCAAGTTCCCCTCACCTCTGCTCGACATTAAGTACAGGAAGCGCCAGATGCAACTTCGCCGCAAGCAGATTAAGCAGTGGCAGGAGTCCGAGCTTCTGTACCTCCAGGAAGAAGTCGCTGCCATCAAGGACTCTGGCTCCGAGGACTTCAACGAGGCTGAGTATCTCCAGGAGCGTGCCAACCACATTGAGCTTGAGGCTCATCGACAAGAAAAGGATGCACTCAACAGCCTTGGCAACAACTTCTGGAAGAAGGACCCACGCATCGCACCTCTCCGCGGTGCCCTTGCTACCTGGGGTCTTACGATCGATGATCTTGATGTTGCTTCTTTCCACGGTACATCGACTGTCGCTAACGACAAGAACGAATCCAGTGTCATCTGCGAACAGATGCGTCACCTTGGCCGCAAGAAGGGCAACGCGTTGCTAGGCATCTTTCAGAAGTACCTCACTGGTCACCCTAAGGGCGCTGCTGGAGCATGGATGTTCAACGGTTGTCTGCAGGTTCTCAACACAGGTCTTGTTCCTGGAAACCGTAACGCAGACAATGTCGATAAGATCATGGAGCAGTTCGACTACATCGTCTATCCTTCAGAGTCAATCCAGACCGATGGTATCAAGGCTTTCTCTGTCACCTCGTTTGGTTTCGGCCAGAAGGGAGCTCAGGCTATCGGTATTCATCCTAAGTACCTCTTTGCCGCCCTCGAGAGCCATCAATTCGCTGCCTACAAGCAAAAGGTCGAAGCCCGTCAGAAGAAGGCTTACCGCTACTTCCACGACGGTCTCATCAACAACACCATGTTCCGCGCTAAGGACAAGGCTCCCTACGACGACGACAAGATGCAGGAGGTCTTCCTCAACCCCCGCGCACGCGTCACCATGGACAAGAAGACCGCCACTTACAGCTACCCGAAGAAGCCCGCCCCAGAACCGAAGAAGGACAAAAAGGCCGAAGAGACCCAGAAGATGGTTGAGACCTTGACCAAGGCTACTGCTTCGGCAAACACCAAGGTTGGCGTCGACGTCGAGAGCGTCAGCGCCATCAACATCGAGAACGACACCTTCATTGAGCGCAACTTTACTGGGAAGGAGATTGCCTACTGCCAGAAGGCCGCCAATCCTCAGGCTAGCTTTACGGGCAAGTGGTCAGCAAAGGAGGCCGTGTTCAAGTCTTTGGGTGTCAAGGGCAAGGGTGCTGGCGCTGCCCTGAAGGATATCGAGATCGGCAATGACGAGACTGGTGCACCGATCGTTCAGGTAAGTTTCTTCTTAACAAGAGAGATGGCAATTGCAGTGATCTAACAAGTTTGCAGCTTTCCGGACATGCACAAGAGGAAGCCAAGCGCGTCGGTGTCAAGAGCATCAACGTCAGCATTAGCCATTCGGATGAACAGGCCGTCTCCGTTGCCATTGCGCAATTCTAGAAGGCCTGTATGTGTGTGCATTGCGATTCAAGTTTTACACAATCAGACAGATGGTGACATGAAACTCAGTAAGAACAGATGTAATAGTTCGTCTCGGCGTGGGTGTTTTGGGCCGGTTTTGCTGCGTAGACTCGCCATACCAATTTGTTACTTATTGTAATCCAATTCAAGATAATTTCCAAACAATATCTCCTGCCTAACTCGCGATAATAATTTGAAAGTGCGTTGTGTATTGTATGGATACGATAAACAGCTGCGGCAAGTGGGGAATATCGCATGCGTGCCAGAGCCCCTCGCATTACACTTGGCTCGCCCTGTGGTCGAGATAAGCTCAACATATGCACACCCCAGAACCCGACACGACGGCCCCTGGCGACAGCTCGCTTCTCAAGCGAACGGCAACTACGGTACGGGAATCAATGCTCAAGCTCTAAAATCGGGAGCTCCCTTCGGTGGTTGTTTCGTTTTTGGAGCGCAAATCGTGATGGCGCTGCCCGTGCACTTTCACATGCCAGCAATCTCTGGCATGTGACAGCGAAGAAGCGGGTACCTGACGTCCCTGCACAGTACAGGACTTTCACCGCGGCGGCTTTAACCTCTTGCGACGCCGCGGTGGATTTAACTACAAGAGGGAGGTGTCCCCTGATGCTCTGGGGTGCCCTGGTGTTGCCAGATTGCCAGGTCGTTGAGAGAGGCTAACGGCTACCTGCAGGCACGGATACGGTTGCGTAGGCGAACTTGTGGGACGTGCAGATGTTGAGGGCCCTGGAATTCGTTGGGGCTGTGGTCCCGGGGGGCTTCGGAATGACGACTGTGTGCGGGGTGGAGGAAGGCGTCGTGATTAGGATGTGGATTCTTGGAGACATGTTGAGACGGTTCAGATTCCAGGGTATGTATGTATGGACGAGGGTCGCTCCAGCAGCGTGCTTACGCGATCGTGTCTGCAAGGCCAATGGAGGCTGTGCTCTTTCATCCTTTCCTTCTGTGCTTCTCATTGGCCAATCTGGGCGCAGCGCCCTTGCATACACGCTGTTGTTATCAGCGAAGCACTCAACCGTATGCATTGCGACAGTAGCCAATTGTAGGTTTACAACTCCAAATGTCTATTGGTCATAACCATCTATCCTAACGAAAACGGAGACCTGCCCTCCATTTACGCTTGGCAACCCAAGCTCATCGACTCTGAAGCAACCTCTAGGGCTGGGTACGGCGGCAGTGCGACTCAATCAGATGCGGAACATCAATAGACAGTCTCATGTTCTATTGCGTCGGCGGAGAAGTACGCTTGAGCAACACCCATCCTGACCGCTTGCTTCCTCGATAGGCAGGTTGTCGTACGGAACCAACGTGTTCCACTTATCCGCCTGGGAGCTGCTCATGATGTACACAATGTCACCGACTTCATCAACAACCTTCTCCAAAGCAAGGCCGTGATCAGAAAGTGGACCGGGTTTACTGATCTCGGGCCATCACTCCTCAATCGCAGTCTTGAAAGTATCACCGAGTTGTCGCAATCATAGGCGCGAGCGAAGCAGTAGTGGATGGTGAAAAGGTTGTACTCATCGCTCTCCCATGGTACGGGGCCACCGGTGTTGCCCCAGAAATGGGATGAGCCCATGCCCTTGAGGTTGTCACTAATGAAGTTACTGCTAATTGAGGTGTTAGAGAAGATCTTTCCAACCATCCAGGAGACACTCAGCAGAAAAGCATAGCTGTCGCAGTTATGTCTGCGGGAAAACGAAGTCGCGGCTAGCACACTGAGGAGGTTATAGGACAAGGACAGATGCATCTCTGAAACTCGAAATTGTAGGACGTTGAACGGGTGGAATACGATAGTAAGAGTGAACGTGAGTCTCTGCTGTTAGTCAGCAATATGTACGCGAGTGTCTAGCGCCACATCTTGATATAAGTAAAGGTAATAAGTAGTATTCCGTGTGGGAGTGAAAATGTCCGTCAAAGCGAAGCCTTGTCTTACTGTTTCGCTTGCGCTCATTGTGACTTTAATTCGACCATGTTCGCTTATATCAAGTTGTCTGGTCTCTGTGTCGCTACTACCTGCAATGAAAGGTTGAACAAGACGTGGGAAAGATTTAAAAGGATTTCGTTACACTTCACCCACCAAATCTGCCTTGCTGCTTTCCCGTCCGAACTTCAGATATCCCAGTTGCATTTCAAGTCCTTGGGTTTCGCCCACTATCCATGTGTTATCTCCCTCTTTCTGTTTAGCGTTGAGGTTTTTGACGAGCTCTACGAACTCCTTCCTCGCTTCAGCCGTTTCAAAGGACTTGTTGCCAACAAATCTCCCTATTGTGATGTGTGCTGAAGAAGCTGTATAGCAGCAATCGATTCCCGCAATTCCAGATTCTAGTGCCAAAGCGTGCATATGACTCCTTAGATGATGATATGTGTATGTATTTGCATCAGATGGGAGGTAATTGAAAGCGATGCCCATCTTGTCAAAGCTGATGGTCGGTGCTACCAATTCTGGCTTGGTGCTCAGTGTTGAGACTAAATTGAGTATGCCTTGAATCCGAGAAAGTCCAATCTCAGCGGCTACACTGCGAAGCTGTGGTACTGTGTGGCGATGCGACAGTTCAATCACGGAGAGGTGTAGGTCCTTTCGCGGAATAACATATAGGTCGTCGCCAATAATCCGCAACAGGTCTTTCTGCATAGTCTGTATGACATCGAGAATTCTTGATGGAGGCCTCGCCCAGATTACGCAACAGTTCATCTGTTGCGCATCTGTGTCGTCTTTCTCGTCTAGATTGTGTCCGTTGTCGAGTTTCCTTTGGCGCCTCAAGTGCTTGATCAGAGCTTCATCAGGTGTTACAGGGTTTGTAATAGTGTTAGCAAATAGATCAACCTGCTTTTGTCTCCAAACATCCCTGTAAATTTGATACGCTTCTTGGACCTTTGCCTGGAGACAGTCAATTCATAATCATATTTTCTCTTAGATAGGTAACTTCACTGACCGAGTCACCGTCACACTCGGAGTCATCTAGAAGCTCTCTGTACCAATTGCGGCGCGAGGGTGGTCCTGCAACTAGGGGAGGGAAGCTAAACCGAGCCATTGCAGTTCGACGTCGAGATGAGTCCCGCTATTAAAGACCGGATCATAAGCGCAGGTGCAGTCGTTCTGTAGATCGTGGATTCATTCACAATATCATGGTGCTTGCTTGATGTTTCTTATCTTGCAGCAAATTTGAACGTACGTAAAGATACGCTACAGGTGCCACGATGGGTGCGGGGGAAAGTAATTGCGTAGGACGTGCATGAAACCATGAAAAATGCTGACTTGTCCATAACTAGGCTCGATTTGGCAACCTATCCACTACACGTTTCGATGTCAGACTTCCCACGATATCGCTGAGTACATGGCACCTGTATGTTGACGAGATTGCTTCCAAAACTGCCTCTACGCCTGCTTCGTACCTTGTCAAGACCTTGTAAGTTCAAAGCCCTCCAAGATCATGCATGTATTATCAGCGTCTGTCTCTCATTTTCAGATTGACCAACCTATAAATGTGAGAGGTACCAGTGGGATGATGGTAGCCTGTAACAAATAAGTTCTCTTTCATCTAGTAGAAGATAGATGGCATACCAGCAACAGGCACCAATGCGATAAAACGCGGAACGGTGAATCTGGGCTGTCGCTCCCGCCTTTGTGGTCCTCTTGACTAAACAAGTTTGTTCCTAGTATGCCCTGAATTCTATTAGAAGGACTGTTCTAGTTTGATTCGAGTGCCTTACCGATACAAAGGTACCTGGTAATAGGAACATGGACACAGTGGCAACAACTCGCATATTTGCGCTTTCATATATTGCCCGCATGCCTACTTCCCCGCTCGAGCGAGCGTTTCGTTGGCCGGAAAGATTGAAGAGCTTTATTATGATGTCAACAACGGACGACAATCATGTGTATCACTCACACATTCCAAAAGACGCTACGCTCGACCAGAAACATCCTCAATCGACGATCGCTGGTAGTTCGAACAGATTATTATGTCTGTTCAGTCCCTCGTCTGCGGGACGATACAGCTAATCTTGATCTGCGGGAGGTAGTATACGTTTGACAAACCTGTAGAAAGACTCGTGTCGGCTGCGTAAACTCTTGATAGTGCCAATTATTTGTGTCAACTGTAGCTTATCTTGGTCGAGATTGCGCATAACCAGATGAAGCCTGTGGAGGAAACAAGGAGCTGAGAGTAAGTTCAGGTGATCAATATATTTAGACCACTAACCTCTGCTAAGATTAGATAGAACAAACCTATATACAGAGCTATCAGAATATATATCCTCTAGCTCTTAGGAGTAGCTTAGCTATAGGTTACGTGATCCTACAGAGGGCTGAGCCGCTTAGTGGAGCGTCACGAGACCTCTCGTGACGCTCCCAACTATCTACCTGTGCTGCTCTGCCGCGACAAAGCCTTATAACGCTGATAGTGTTCACTTCGTTTTCCTTATTCTTGTGCAGCTCATGGTCCTTCTCTTCCTCCTCCTTTCTTACGTAGTCTCTTGGGTTCCCTGCCGCTCGCCGATATCATTGTGCGGTACAATTGAAATATAGTAACGCTGTGGCAAATGGATTTTGTGCAACATCTTCAGTGCTGGGCTATTCGAAAAGCTCCTTCAGCTTCAGGATTAGTTGGCACTTTAGTCTGATTGGTAGACTATTGAGGATCGGTACTTCAAGACCACCACTGTCGGTCTTGTCCCCACATTATACTTCATGATAGCTTTCATCTTGAGGCCGGCATCTTTATGGACTTCGCGGAAGTACGCTCTTGCACGAATGGCATACCATTGGCCACAGTATAACATGATGAGACTGGCAAACTAAACAACGCTGTTGAGTGATATATGTTTATTCGAAGGATTTGGGTTTTATCTATATCTAATACAAGGTCATTATGTCGTCGGTCTTACAATGCCGATTTCTCTGTCCCACCTGAACACCATGCTGATGCAATATTACTACATGTACCCTACAAACTCGCAGCTTTCTTGAACTCCTCACTGAAGGGGTAATCAGTGTAGCCCTTCTCACTTTTGGGCACATAGAAAGTATCACGGTCGTATGCGTTGAAATCGATGCCCTTCTCCAGCCTGAAAACAAGATCGGGGGTAGAGATGAAGTAGCGTCCAAAGACGACAACAACGTCTCTGTCCTTCATATCCTCATCGGCAAGCTTGCGAGCAGAGTCCGCCTTGAAGCCGCCAGCAATGAGCAAAGGGCTCGAGGTATACAGAGGGTACAAAGGCTTCAGGGAGTCGTAGCCTTCGACATCTGCGTTACCGGAGACGCGGGATTCGACCATGTGCAGGTACGCGAGGTTCAAATTGTTGAGCTTCTTGATGATATCCGAAAACTGAGGAATAGGATCGGCCATCTTCATGCCCTGAAACTCGCTGAAGGGGGAGAGACGGATACCGGTCCTGTCAGCACCAACAGCATCGACAACTGCCTGGGTGACTTCAACAGCGAAACGGCTGCGGTTCTCCACTGAGCCACCATAGTTGTCGGAGCGTTTATTGCAGGTGTCCTGGAGGAACTGGTCGATAAGGTAACCGTTTGCTGCGTGAATTTCTACTCCGTCGAAACCGGCTTTAATTGCGTTTTTGGCGGCCTGAGCGTACGCACCGACGGTCTGCTCGATATCCTCAACAGTCATCTCTTTGGGAACAGCAAGATCGTCTGAGAGCTGGGTAGCGCTGGACGACTTCACTGTGATCCCCTGGCTCTGGGCATACTCCTTGTTGGCTACGCGTCCCAGAGCCCAGAGTTGAAGGTAAACAAAACTCCCTTTCTTGTGAACAGCCTCAGTGACCTTCTTCCAGGCGTCGATTTGCTCCTGGGTCTCAATTCCAGGAACATTGGGATATCCTCCATGCTGGCCGGTAATAAATGTAGCCTCGGTAATCAAGAGAGTGCCGGGCACGGAAGCGCGCTGGCCATAATACTCAGCCGCGAAAGGAAGGATGACGTGGCTGTCGCTGGCACGGAACCGTGTCAATGGTGCCATGGCAATGCGGTTCTTTAGCTCGATCGAGCCAACCTTTAGTGGCTTGAAAAGACGTGAGTCGGACATGATAGATTGTAAGACTGTTGAGGTCAAGCAGTATTCGTCGACAGGTACAAAGTTGGGTAATTCTGCTGGGATATTGCAAGCCTGAGGCTTGTCCTATATACATCCTCTATAATTTGTAATCCGTCGGCGGACAATATCGGCAGTCTGAGATGGAATTTTCCTAACATTTCTAAACATCGCTGTGTACAGGGTGTAGGCCGAGGCTAGCTTACAAATCTGAATGACGTTATCTGAACACTGATGGTTATTTGTCAGCGGCAAAATGTTAAACACCATCGATCGGCATAATCCCCGATCGGAGCTTGAATAGAGTGAGGAATATGAGCCAGTGAGTAATCCGTACGTGAATTACTACTCAACGGATACGACAAAGGGCAACTGAAAAGTTGTAATAATGCAATGGCATTACAGTATATCTTTTGCTTGGCAGACCTGTGCCTCCAGATCTTCGTGCCAAAGCCACTTGTACGATGCTCTCAAAGCCTCTTTCAGGGCTGCAGTATCGTCTGCAATATGCGGCTCTAGAAAGTCCATTGCCATAGCTGCGTTGCGACTTTTCTTGATGCAGTCCTGCGTGCGCGGTCGTCTCACAGTGTCAAAGGCCCTGAATGCTTCCCCCACGCGCGCAACGTCAGCGATTGAAGCGATAAGTTGGCTCAACACATATGCGTCTTCCATAGCCATGCCGGCTCCTGCACCAAGATGCGGTGTCGTAGCATGTGCGCTATCACCAAGTAAGCAGATATTACTCCTGTAGTAAGGTGCGTCATGCTGCAAGTCGAACAACGCCCATTTACAAGGTAGGCTGTATTCACAGATGACATCGATGAGCGGCTGATACCATCCCTGAAAGCGTTGACGCAGCTCAGTGGTGGCTGCTGGCACTGTCCACTCGTCCTGGCTCCAGGTCCATGCCTTGCCTGGATCATCGTGCGGTATTGCAACCATGTTGACTGAATCGCAATTCTCGACTGGGTAGGTAACGATATATCCACCGTAACCACAGTAAATGGTCCCATTAAACGCAGAATCTGCTCCGAGTGCTTTCTCAGCATCAAATCTGGGTACCATGGCACGGTAAGCGACCTCCCCAGCATAGGTTGCACAAGCTCTTCGACCGCAAACAAGCTCTCGCACTTTACTCTTGATCCCGTCGCAGCCAATCAATGCACTGGCAAAAGCAGTGGTATTATCTGCAAATCGTAACATTAATAACCCATCCTTCTGCTCCTCGGCAGTCACAAAGCTTTTCTTGAAGCTGGCAACATCCTTTGGTAGCAAAGCTACAAGCTCGGCTAGCAGACGTGCTCTGTGAATGCAGCTTCGTGTTCGTATACCGAGAGCTTTCGCGCGCTCAGGCTGCCAGTCGTCGTCAAGATCCCATATTGGCTCCCCTGCTTTGCATCCGTCGGGTTTACTTTCATCCATGCCCCATCGGAAAGACATGAAGGTGCTGGCGCGGTCATGATCTGCGTTGAACGTTGCATGCTTCTTGTAGCCTTCGAGCAGCCTCGGATCGATCAGGTGCAGGGCAGTTGTTGCATTGATGCCAAATGCTACACCCGCACCTATCTCGGAGAACGCTTCCGTTGATTCGTATATGTGGACGTGTATCCCATGTTTGAGCAGCCCTATAGCCAGAGCGAGGCCGCCGAGCCCACCGCCAACAATTGCAATCGGGTATTGAACGTGATTCTTGAAAGCAGGCGCGTCCATAGCGATGTCGATTCTTGAACAGGGTACGAGCATAATTCTCGTGTAGCACGTCCGGCTTTCCCCTCATCTTATATCCGCACATGATCTTCTCGGCCTGATAAGCTTACACGCATGACTGTTAGCCGAAAGTGTCATTCATAAGCCAAAGTGGGACAAAACTGCATCCAAAGCACTCATTGCAACAAGCTTAGAAGAAAAAAATGCGGCCCGAGGAAAGACGTGATGGACACTGATAAGGATCATCCGGTGGAAGAAACACAGCTGAGGTCGAGCATGTGTAAGACAAGCGGCCCGATCCTTAGGTACCTAGGCACCTATTCGCCCCGCTAATCTTGCAACTCCCACCACCTTTTAACTTACCCGCCCCACGACTCTGAAGTGGTCCCCTCCAAAGCATATCACTACAGAATAGCCAAATGGCTCTTATAGTTGCGATCGATACATTTTGAATATATGATCACGAACTTTTGGCTTTGACTTGCATCGCAACCTATCTTTTGACCAGAAGCCTTCGAACACCTTGTATTATCCTAGCATCCGATCGTTGCGGATCATCCTGCTTAGAATGCACCTACATAGAAAAACTATCGCCAGTCAAACTTCAACAAGAGCAGGCGACACATTCCACGATCATCATGAAACCACACCGTAGACGTTGTGGCTAATCAACGTCAAGTCGGGCTGCCTTAAATGAACAGATGGCGACGATCTTTATTATACATATAGGGATATGCAACATGAGACTCCGAAGGTCGAACCACTGGATTGTCCCAAATCACGATCAGATGTTGCATGTATTATGCAATAAAGTCACTAGGAGCGAAAGCATCGGGTCTAATTTCACTTATCACGATGAAAGGATAGGCCCAAAAAAGCGTAGCGCTTTCACTATCGAGATGCGCAGAGCCTTCTACAATATTACTTGGGCTGTATTCTCCTGTATTGACCCAGGTATAGTCCAACCAAGCCACACATGGCCGTGGAGCCCACTTCCACATCCCTGCGAGCAAGCCTGCTCATTCCGCACGATTTCTCACTCTTCGTCAAGTGGCAGAAAGACCATTTCAAAGATGCAGACATTGGATACGTCTGCGATGCATTAGAGTATCATCGATTTATCAAATATCGCGACGCTTGTATAGACCGTAACAAACCGTTAGCAATTCCAAGCAATCCCGACACAACATCCAAGTGTGGGCACACACATCATCCGTCCGACATGTTGATGCACGAGCTGTGTCCTGTCTGCGAGATTCAAGTTCATCTCTCTTTCTTAGATGTCATTGCAGTGGCTTGGAACAAAGCCGGTGGACCTAGACTCCGGCCTGGGTCACAAATTGTTCGGGAAACTTGCAGTCCTCTCCGGAAAGGCTGGCACACAGCACGTCTTCAGCTACAGAAGCTTCTTGATATGTTTGTCATTATGGCCAAGTACGAAGAAATCTGGGAATCCGCCCATCCAGCGGAAGCTGCATCAGCACGCCAAATTAATAGTGCCTCTACAGCCGTCAAGTTAGCACAGGCAAGATCTACATATCCTACCTATTTAGGTCCCCGAATGACAGCAAAGGCGAACACGAATGAAGCCACACGGGTGAAAAAGAAAGTGGCTTTTGCGCCAGAAGTTCAAATCGAACATGGCGAATACGTTTCCACATCAGCAACAAAGTTTTCCCATGGCCGCTCACAGGATCTCTTCTACCGCCGGAGTCCTAAATACAAACCCGGTGAGCATGCTTGTCCTACAGGCTCCGAATTCATCGATACGTCTCAGGAAGGGCGCTTGTTTGCCAAGCTTGACCTTCTCAAACTCTACACCACGGACGGTGAAAACACCTTTGATAGTCTGTCGAAGGGCCTGCACTTTGACGGTGATTCTATGATTTGTTATCAGGGAATAGTTGGACCGCATGATATGAGCGACACCATCTCCCGGCTTATACACGAGTGCATGGCAGAGAGTTTGCAGCAGAAAAAAGATTTTGGGTGGCTGATCAAGCAGTCAGATAGGATAGTGGTTCTTATCGATGATGAGACAGAACGAGTGTTGGACTTTGTTCTACTTGATGGGAGCAAGGAAGAGGATGGTGATGATCAGCGGAGCTCAGACGAAAGGAAAAAGGGGATGGGGACAGGGGAATGGACCTGCTTGGAGGAGTGTTTGCAGTCGGAATTTGCAGTTTCATGAAAGGCACCAGTCTGTCTCCAAATGAGTGATTAGAGGCGGAAGCCTGCTTCTAAATGTAGTGGTAATAGATGTTGTATTCCGTGTGTTGAAGGTCATGTAAATGCATCAGTTCGCTAACCCAAAATGCTCCTGTTCCTGAACTCCTTTTTGCTATGTCACAAAACACGACAGCAATTGTGCTTCATTATATACATGGCGTGGCCGACCAAATTTCTTGTGGTTTCCTCCGCGTTCATCTTTAGTTGTCTTGCGAGTAGTAGCGTTTGGCCTTTGGGCGGGCTTTGCGCGTCTCCTCAGGGTCCTTTATTATGCGCACCATCTCGCGCACTTTGCCATCGAAAGTTACGATGATGTGTTCCGGTATAGGCGGAAACGGGAATGCGCTGAACGCTTGCGAAGTCGGTGAAGAGGTGGGGGATGAAGAAGCGGACGATGTTGGTGAGTCCATTGTTCGGATATAGCGGATCGTGAATTTACACAAGTATATGCGAATATATCTAGCAGATAATGTTAGAGGAGTCGTTCGTTAATCTGTGTATAGCATCTCGGTCTTACTTCGTTCAGTTCTTCAGCTGTATTGTATGGGTAATAGTTTCCGCAAAGCTCGTCTTCTCGTGTTGCTCAAAGCTGTCAGGGTCCAGCGGGCTTTCCTTGCTCTTAAAACCTCTCCCATCTGTTTTGTTTCATGAAATGCGGACCCTATCCGCGTCATCCTGTCTGTAAGTAGGTTCGTGCTTGGTCTCAGGCCGCCCAGATCCGCATGCTGCGCCATGCCGCCCAACCGTTGAACTATAGAACAACATCAATACCTAATTGGTCTATGTTCGCTATGTTTAGAAATTGGCTTTCATTGGTCGTATCTGTGTGGTTTCTTGCACGAAGATGCAGCATGCATACGGTGCTGTCAACGACAGAAGTGACAGCTGGGGCGTTTCGCCACTAGCGAGGCTGGATCTGGCAATTGTTAGATGCACCTGCGTTCCTGACACCCTGTTGCAATCGTAACTGATTTGGGAGACTAGTTTTGACTTGCTTTTTCAGTATTACTCTTTGTTACAAGACATCTCATTTAAACATTACAATCTCTATTCGTTAGGTTCCTTGTCACGACTCGCTTGCCAGCATACTCCTGGAGTGTCGATCCACCTTCAGAAAACCAGCCACAGGCTGTTTACCGACCTCCTTCGCTGCTTCTTCGATCTTGACTGCGCCTAGACTCCCAGCTCTGTTTGCTTGCGTCTTCTGTCTCTTGTGCATTCTGTTGCATCATCTTCGCTTCGTGATCTTGTCGCCCTGCGTGTTCACTTCGAGAACTTCGGGGGTGTAGAAGCCTGTTGAGCTTGCGTGGTTTATACTTCACGACCGGACTGTTTGGATCTGCATTCGGGAGTGAGCTACTGTAAGTCACATCGTGCAACCTCTGGTTAACCACTGAGGCAGGTTGGAATTCCTACCTTGTGCGCAAATGCTCATGTGATCTGTCATCTTCGTGTTCGTAGACGCCATGGTACTAGGTCCTGAGAGTTGGACTTATTGATAGTGTGATACTGTCTGTGCGACTGAGTGATGCGTGGCCTGGTAGGGGACAGGGGTCAAGAGAGCGAGATCGTGGAGTTGATACGAATAGCTGAAGATGGAATTGGTGTTGGCGTGAGGCGTCACCAGAATGATGTGCGTCAGCGGCTGTGTGGATAATCTGGCGAATGCGCCTCGTCTGATGCGGCTTACGCGGCGATCATTACCGCAACTCGACTTCTAAAGCTGGTACAGCAATTCGCTTCACCAAAAGATGAATGAAGAGAAGCAAGAGGTGTAGACATAATCGTATTGAAGCTCGTATGATCATCTCAGTCGTTCGAGACGTATGCCAGCTAGTACTGGTATCCTGAGCCTCACTTTAACGCCGCATTTCGCTCAAAATGCTCACATCTTACAGGACCAGCCTGCCAGTATAACGTGTTCAAAGTGATGCACCTGTCAGTCACTGACCCTATGGCCCTTCATTCCTCCTCAGCGTCGTCGGTTCTTAACCCCCTCACAAGCTGGTGGCCCATCATCCTGCTGAGTTCTTTCGCATAGTCGTGCACCCTCATGCTGAGTTGCTGCTCCTCGGTCTTATTCTCGTACTGCTCCTCCGAATACGGTGGTGGTGCGTCTGTATAGCGAGCAAATTCAGCTTTGAGCTTCTCGGCGGTCTGTTCGTCCGTGTGGATAGAGTCCTTGCGTTCTTGTGACCCATCGGTGTCTGATGTGGAAGGATCTGAAGACGTTCGTTGTTGCGTTGCAGTAGTCGAGGAGGTAGCAATGGAAGCCATGGTGTGAGACGGGTGTCTACTCGGGACAAGTGACGGTGGTGAGTGAAAGTCTGCTGCTTTTGTGACTGAAGATGCAGAGTCGTGGCGGGAAGCACTTGAAGACTGCTCTTCTACCTCGACGTTAACTTCGGGGTAGTGGTCCATTATGATGTGATAGCTCCACTCTGAGGTCACAGGTTCGAGGCGAATCGCTTGTAAAGCAAGGCAGGGACACCGCGGAGTGAACGTTATGATAGTCGTGATGGTCGTGATAGAACCTTACAAGATGTGTCCTTGCGACGTAGGATTTATTGGTTGGTCGAAATGCCTGGTCTAAAGACACTCAAGGGTAAGTTGTGGCGAACCAGCATCATAGCATTTAAGCAGTTGCCTGTGCCTGATCAAACAAACGGGTTGTCCTGCAAGACATGTGTTATTTTGAGACGTCATCGCAACGTTGCAACGCTGTTTAGCCCGTGCCGTGTGTTGGGGAATCGGTCCGCATTTGGCAATGATGTGTGCCTGCTTTCCTGATTGCGCTCAGGGTCTGACGAGGCCGTGAAATTGAGTGGGCTGATTGTTGCCTTCCACGGTCACAGAGGTAAGATGAAACGAACGCGCACGGAGCGTGGCAACGTTGAACTCGTCGTTTGCGAGGGACAGCTGCGCGGAGTGCTGGATGGCAAAAAGAGGCTGGGAAATGTGCTGGACCAACACCGGTGACATCATACCGGTGCTACATGCTGCGCAGCATCTCGATGGTGGCTTGGAAGATAATGCGAGTTGACGGAAGCGATGGAGCCAGGCATAGATTTGTGTAGCAGAGGATATACAAAAGACAGCCAGATAAGTGGATGATCAACGCTCATAGTGGAAGCTGCTCATCCGATTGCAGGCGACGATCTTCTCATCCATCCTTTTATCGTCCCTACAAACCCCCGAGGGTTTCGCTTTGCTTTGTACCTTTCAACTTCTGTAGGTGCATTGAAGTTCTTGCTGAGGCGTCTGAGTTCTGGCTGCGGATCAATATGCGAGACTGGCCTGTCCCTTGGCGAGTTTGACGTCGTTGAGGGTAGTGGGTCTTCCTCAAAGCCGGCTGTGAACTTCCGCTCGCCTACGTCGTGATCAGCCATGCTCCACGGCGTGTTGCGAACCACGCGCTTACTCTGCTGCTGATCTTGCAATGCAGCTCCTACTTGTCCCAATTGCTTCTTCTTCAAGTTAGCCTTGGTGGTCATGTACTCCTCAATGCTCACCTTGTCATACGATGGCACAGAATCAGGGCTCTTACATTTATACTCATGTTGACGGTCAAACGGTGCGATTTGGTGTTTGAAACCCTCTCTTGACGGTGGCCGTCCAGTATTCATATTTCTGAACCCGAACGAGATGTCACCAATCAATCGATCATGTCACGTCACGAGTGTTAATTCTTACCAGTCAGATCCTGTGAGAACACAACATAACCGCTTATCCGTCTAAGCCTTGCAAAGATGATGATCATGGTATCTTGGCTGGTCTGATGTTCACTTAGACTTACCCTGCGAGGGTGACCGGCTCAACAAGGCCCGCGGCGACGGGATCATGGGACGATGCAGGGCCCTGACAAGTGAGATCTGCACAAGGCTATACACTCAAGATCTGTGATCGGCGACACACCAAGTCATATAAGGCAATGCAATTTACAAGCCCGTGTAAGACATGGAGGAATTGTCAACGCTTGTCTATGAAGGCTGTCGTGGCTTGCTGCTGCGGCAGCTTCACGCAACCAGCTAAATGTACAGCCTCGCCATGTTGTCGCACAGTATCACCGTATACAAAATCACGGCCGAGCGAGCGAACTGGATTTGGTAAGCATCGTATGACGCTCTCTTCGGAAGATTCTGTGTAGATCGCAAATGATTTCCTTTCATCTACTTCTCCAGAAGAATGTAATACGCCACGCATCCTTGAAAAAGCTTACACAGAGGTCGCATAGTCCGTTGATGTTGGTACGCTGGCGAAATCGCTTGCAGTCTGAATACGTAGGTGTTTGGCATTACGAGCAGTGCGTAGGCTGAGCCCCTCCACGAAGCATGGCCGTCGCTTACGTCTTGCGGGTTCCATGGGGATCCTGTGATCTACAGAAGCACAGAACAAGGTTGGCTCTGAAACCTGATTATGTTTAGGCTCTCACTGTCAGGTCCCATGTGACTTGGGATGGAAGGGCAATATATACTGTTCCAGCCGAGGACTCACTATTGAGTGAGTCGTGTACCTTTTTGGCTTGGATGGCCGAGCGGGCTGGAGCTCGTGCCTGACACTCACCGCTGAGTTCGCATGGACAACCGAGCAGGTTTAGAACAGTATCTGCGGCGGAAGTGGGTTGGTCGAGTAGTAAAAGGAAGCATAGTCTACGACGCTGTGGATTCGATATGTCATTTTGACCAAGCGCTGCGTTGTAACGGCCAACCCAAAGTTGAATATAAAGATCAAGGTCGGGGCGGAGTTTGGGGAGATATCGCGCCTTTTCCCCGTGCTCCGTAAGATATTTGGCGTATTTCTTTAAGTTCGTCTTATGAAGCTGTTCGACCAAACCCTTCGATGTCTTTCCATCCATTTCATCTTCGGCGTTGGAATTGGGCTCCCAGTGCGTTCTGGCAGACTAAGCTAAATGTATTGTTAATGAGACTCTAGGGTATTACGGGTTGGTGGAGAATCACTTACCAAAGGGAGGGAAGTGTTAAGAATAGAGTAGTAAATATGTTAATGTATCTTGTTATTTTGCTACTGTTCAGAGTGCTCATTGTGGTTGGAGACTGAGCTTCAGAGTTCTGTAAACTGGTCCAGGAGCTGAGCCAAATAACTTGTATAAACTGGGTATCCATCTAACCAACGCCGGCAATGGGATTCGCAAAACGCCTAAAGTAAATGCCCATGACGTACTCACTGCTCTTCATTCATACGTGTTCTCATATGGATCAGCGTCGTCAATATCCTCATCCTCGCCGTTGTCGAAGTATTGCTCCGCGTTGTAGTCATCGTCCGATTCTTCTGAGTCGCTGGATGCAGCAGACCACTTGTCGTCCTCGTCGATAGCGTCTGGCTTATCGTCATCTTGTTCTGCGTCCTCATCGTCCTCTTCATCGTCCTCTTCTTCAGCGCGCGCCTCAGCTTCGTTGGTGCGACCTTCCTCAAACTTGATCATACGCTCGATTTGAGAGACAGCGTTGATTTTGGTAACGCCAAGGGTTCTACGTTTCTTTGACAAATTCCCATCCGCTCTTGTACCATCGAGCGTAAGGCGCAATTCTGCGGGAAACAACTCTGTAACTATTTTACGTTCATGAGTACAGGTCTCCAGTCAGCCAGCTATATCCTACTTACCATAAGGCCTCTCGTCAAGTTTGGGCAACCTTCTCCTAACCTTCAGATACTTCGCTGAGTACGTTTGATTGTCGGTAAACGGGTTGAACAGCGAAGCTTCGGTGGGCGCGGGCTCGCTAGCCTTCCTCTTCAAGCCGTTCTTCATACCGTCGTTCAAGATAGTGTAGAATGGTCCCTCATGTATACGATCGCGCACTTGCAGGAAGTGCTGTACTATTTTGGACTCGTCGGTGGTCGGTGGAGGCGCTTGTGGAGGAGGAGCTTCCTGTCATGATCTTAGTCCTTGTCCGATCCAAATCTTGCAGTGCATCGGTGTAGATTCAAGCATGCGAATGCGCGCAAGGTATGGTATTCGCCTACGGGAAAGCGCTCAGCAGGGCCCTTCTGTATTTCTAGCCCTGACAGGTCCCAATTCAGCTCGGTGCCAGCAATCGTTACTGTGCCAGATCGCGGGTTGAAAGCTCCGCGCGCACCACCGCGCCCTCCTCGACCGGCTGGCGGCATGCTCCTTTACACAGGATCGCCCGGATTCCGCCTTGGTAACACGCTCAGTTGAATCGTATCTGGTACCGCGGCGTCTGCGTCTGTCAGCCGTAGGTGCGATGTCGTGATGAATGTACAAAGCCGAGTCAGAAATTATTTGATGCAGCTGCAGCCAACGGCGGCTCAAGTGGGGCGCCCTAGTTAACAATGCTCCCCTCCCCTCCGTGCCGGCCACCACTCACCGCATTTGGCAAAGCAACGAGTTGCGGCATATCCATCGGATTCTCTTACAGTGATCATCGCCTCATAGTAGTCGTCCGGTCGTAGCGGACGCTGCCGAAACCAACTGCAAAGTATCACAAGCTTTGCGCCACTGGAGCTGACATCGACGTCGACGTCAATAATACTCCCAAGCAGTGTACTCTTGCACCGAAATCCAAGACAAGCAGGCATACGCGAAAGTGGTTGAGAACGCGTCAGTTTGTGCCTACACGCGTGATCACCTGAGCTCGAACTGGAACCTTCTGTACGCCGGCGATTGTTGTCAACTTCGCCCCGCCACATAGCACACATTGAAAGCACTCTGCATCCCCAGTAGCCAGCTACCTATTCAAATCCATCATGGCGACAGCTTCTGCCGTTTTTGGGGACTTATCGGTACATTTACAGGCTGTTGAGAGTGAACCAGCGACCCGGCTCAACACAGAGCTACTAGAGCAGTGCGAACTGTTTACAAGCACACTTGAGTACCGGAGTCAGATATGGAAATCAACGCAACCGCTGTTCCTGCAGATTGCGGCCTTGTTGCCACAGCTTCAGCAAGACCCGTCGCCTCTTGTCCACTTCATTGTCAAGCTTGCAACACCCTACCGCTTCGAAGATATCAAAGATGTGGACTTTGAGATCGCACTGGACCTACAAGCGACGCCGTTCCATGGCCTTATTCTGTCCTTACTGGAAAAGGCGGCCGTGAGCAGTGTTGATACGCAGGCGCTTGCAAATCGGCCCGCTGTGGTTGCTTCTATTGTTCGATTATGGCTCTGCACGCAGGATACAGGCGTCGCCACTCAAGCTGAGAATTTGCTTGTGTCACTACTGAAAGCCTCTGAGAACGAACCGCTTTCGATTGGTGGCGATGACATAGGCCACAGTCATGGCACAGGGCCAATGTGGCGGCGATTATTCAACGACCAAGACATCCGCTCCCTATACTACTACCATACATCCCTGAAGAATCTTTCTTCTCCACCTCTACCTTCATTGCACAAACGCGACAAGACAATAGCGCAAGCACGATTACTGTCGTGGCTACCGCGCGTCGGCACGTTGCATTGGGACGCACTCATCACCCCACATACCATAGATGTGGAGCGTGATGTTGGCTTGAGTGACAGTCAGGGTCTCCTTCACTATGCCACAATGAAGATGGTCGATACTGAAGACGACATGCTCATGTACATGACACTCATCAACTTCTTCAGTGAATTGATTACCACAGTCAAAACAACCCCACATCTCACGTACGTCCAGTATCCTGTCTAGTCCGACTGCCACTGACGTTGGATAGATACTACGATTCCAGTTTCTCATTGGACTTTCTTCGAGAGCAAGGCATTCATAAGCAACTCATTGAATTTCATACTGCAGACAATCCCGGATTGGAGCACGCGTTCTTGAGCAACCGAACAGCAAAGTACATCAGCGACTACGCATCCAACTATCCCGAGAACTTTGAGAAGAGCCCAGAGATGCCAGCAATACGCAATTATGTTCACCGTAACATCCGGAAGTGCGAAGCAAGCGACCTCAACATCATTGCTTCAATGCCACGATCAACCCTTATACCGCGTCGAGGATCAAGCTTCGCATGGAGCGACTGTGTGATTCTCGACATGCCAATCACGCGGACAAATCAGGACGCGCTGAAGACACTAGCGACCATCTTCCACGGACCGCTGAAGGTACGCTGCCGTGATCTAATTGTCAATATAGACTAATACAATGTAGGAAGAGATTGTATTTCCTCAAGTTGAGACGATAGGTTCAGACGCGAAGCGCAAGCAACAGGAATCTGCATTCGCTCGCCTTCTAACTGCGCTGTTCATAAGCAAGAAGCCGAACGCATTCTCCGATTTGATCAGTCACTCCGAAACCGTTGCAATGAAAGAGAACGCTCTCGCAGCTCTAGCTCTCTTACGCGCTCTGGTAACCGCATCCTGGTCTTCTGAACCTATTCAGGATGTTGCTGCAAGCGACCCCATGCACGCTCAACTCAGTAACTTTCCCAAGACTGGCCTTGACCTCATTCTTGACCCCAGCATCAGTGGAGGTGTGCTTCCTGCGCTGCTGAAGCCATCCACCTCGTATTCTAATCTAGTCGGCGGTAGAGGGGATGCCGAAGATGCAGCTTACCAGGTTGCAATGGCAAAGTTTGATGTGTTAAAGGCGCTAGGACGAAAGCTTGAAGAGAACAGCGGACGTGAGGATGTGCTGTCTATGGTGAAGAGAAGGGTTAATGAAGGGCCCTGGGGCGTTTCAGGGACTGCAGGAAGTAGAATCGGGACGCTGGAGCTCTGAATATGGTTACGATATAGAACTATCGCAACGATAGTTACATATTGGTGTGAAGGGGGATATTTGGGCATTACCTTCAGGTTGTAGATCACTCGACTATTGATCGTTAAGTAGCTCGAGGTGTGAACCACATGTGTTCCACGTAAGCTTAAAACGAAAGTATGTGAATGGAATCCATTATGTGGGCCAAACCATACCCCTCCAGAGATAAGAGAAACTTCACTCAAAGCTTTTGATTGCCAGCT
Organism: Boeremia lycopersici; assembly: GCA_022609225.1. Taxonomy (NCBI): domain Eukaryota; kingdom Fungi; phylum Ascomycota; class Dothideomycetes; order Pleosporales; family Didymellaceae; genus Boeremia; species Boeremia lycopersici. The sequence continues at coordinate 70,576 of JAGKPY010000064.1, forward strand.
ATGGCACTATGCTTTCTGCGAGATGACTTGCAGGGTAGCAGAACCATGCATGTGCAGTGCATTTTAGCCCATCGAAAAGCACCAAAACAGTCAATGCAAACTTACTTTTTTCTGACTGTATGTCGGAGCATCTCGTTCTTCAGGCTGACCGTCGGGACGCCCCAGCTGGCACTGCCTACCCAGCTCCAAGCCCAAGCCCGAGACATCATTCCCCGATCCAAGACATGTCCAAGTCCATCAACTCCGTGACAGAAGCTTAGCCCGCTCTCGCCATCGCCTACCCATCTCCTACCGTTCTCCTACACGAGCGTCAGGATCAAGCCGGCACCTGAAACAGGTACCAGACACCGACATCGATCCTTGCCGCGGTTGTCCGAATTTCTCACGCTGTGGTGCGCTGCTGATTCGGGTGTTGTTTGCTACCCGAAACCGTCCTGAAGTGCGCATGTCATCGCAAGTGAGGCTATCTTGGCACAGGTCATGTTGTGAAGTTGGCGAGGTGGCAGCGGCCGCACCAGTGTGTCTGCGAGAGATACGTTGCCCGGGTTCTTCCGGTCGTACTCCGGATTGTCTTGCGTACTTTCAAAGGTTCCAAGGTTGCTCAAAAAGACGTGGGACATGTGATGTGGCGCCCGGTGCACTGCGGGTCTACGGCGTGGTCCTGTGGCTGATCGCGAAATAGTGGGCGAAGCGAAAGGTGTGCTTTATGTGGACTCACTGTAAGCGCTCGCGGCGGTATTAGTATTCGGCAAATCTAAGCTTACGCAGTGTGAATGCACTATTGATGCAGTCGCCATAATACAATTATAGATGCACTAATGTGCAGTAGTTTTCAATCACAGGGCGAGTAGAAGTACATTTATTTGGAGGGATATGTATGCTTCGTGAATTATATGCTTCAAAATAATCAACAGTCCTGCTGTGAAAGAGTGATGAGAATACTAGACGAGTATTGCGCTCGCTAACATTACAGCGGAGTTGAAAGTGTCGGTGACTCAATATGCTATGTATACATCGCTACTACAAGCCGTCACCGGGAAAAGAAGATGGGTAATTGAAGGTCGAAAATGCGCAGCGTCCCAATAAGGACGGGGATGTCGTGTCGTGCGTTGCTTTAAGCTGGGGTATCTCTAGTCTATACTTCTCGAATCCAGACCTGGTATCAATTAGTAGATAGTTCAAAGTACTGCAGCATGAATAGAAAACTTACCTCCATCTTTGGACTCTCGCCAGTCCTCCTGGCGCCGTCCTTCGCGGAGTCGATGGCCATATCCAAATCGTCTTGGTCGGCCATAGTGATCATGTCACCGTCATCCTTGATTTCGACCTTGAAATTTTGCCTCATGCCGAACTTCTCTCTAATTGATTGAGAGAACTCGCGCATCGTCATGTCTGCGGTAACGAAGACGTAGCGTGTATCGTTGCCGTGAACCTTGACTCGGATCTTGCCGGCAACTCCGCGCGCACCGCCGCTGCCGCCGGATTTTGTTGACCGTGCAGGCGAGCGCCTTCGAGATTTGCTGTTGCGAGACATCATTTCGAATTCGGCGTCATCCAGATCACTTCCATCGTAGTCATCCTCGTCTTCCTCTTCGATATATGCGGGTCGCCTCGACCCGCCTTGTCTCGAACCACGGCCATATTGACCGCGGCTAGATCGAGACTGATATGAGTCGTAGATATCATCATTGTATTCATCAATGATATCCTCTTCTGAACCACGGCGGCGCGGCTTCTCACGGGGTCTGTTGCGCATGGACTCAGACCTATTTGGCGGCGGCCGTTCAGATGCGGAGCGCTGTGTTGGCTGGCGACGTGGTTCTTCGTTTCTTTGCTCAAAAGCAGCTCTTCCAAGGTTTAACGGCTGTGGTTTGGGTCCACCACCACGCACAGACTGTGCTCGACTCATTGGTTCGTTGCTACTACTGCCCTTTGAGCCCCTACCATCGCCCTCCGGAGGTGGTGTGGGTGGGAACATGTTACGGTTCATTGGTGGTTCGGACTGCTGGCGTGCTCTGCTCTGGAGTTCCGGCTTAACAAGGTTGGTCGCAGCGAATGACAGCTTCTCCTCGGGCCTGTCATCTGTAGCAGTGTTGCCCATCTTCTTGATCTCCGCTCCAGCGAATCCAGTGAATGCGTTGTTGCGGTCTGAAGCGGCAACCAGGCGAGCCTTTCCGAGGTAGTCCTTTGTCTTCAGGTTCTTGACCTTAGCTTCGTTGGGGCGGTAGACAATGCCAACTGGAATAGAAAACACCGTGTAACCCTAAGCTTGTTAGTCCATCTGCAGTCGCAAGCTTTCAGAGTCATAGTACCTCAGCCTCCTCCCTGATGGCCTCATCAATCACATCGTGATCCGGCACAACCTTTTCTTTGGCCGCAAACGACAGATCTTGGAGACCAGCGTCTCTTTGCTGCAAGTAGATGTAGCAAAGACCACGATTGAAGAGAACCTCGCACGAGTAGAGTTTAAACTTGAGGCCCAGCTGTTCGTAATCAATGTTGTTGTTGCCGCGCAGGTACAAGAGGGTGTCGTTGAAGTTGGCAAGTGCTTCCTCGAAATCGCCCATCAAGAAGTTAGAAACGCCCTGTTGGAAGTATGCGACGGCGAGATACTGGTCCAGACGCACAGCGCGCTGGTAGCAGTCGACCTGTAGCTGTCAGCATGCGCGTGCCCTCTACCAAACGGCTACTACTCACGGCTTTCTCATGCTCCCCGAGCGTCGCATGAATCACACCACAGTTGAACAAGATCTTGGATGTGTCGGAAATCTGGTCGAAGACTTTCAGAGACTCGTCAAACTCGTTGTTGTCGTAGCTGGCGAGGGCTGCCACCCAGGTCTCAATTTCCTTTTCGCTCATCAGCAATTGCGTCGGAAGGAACGCTGGAGCGACCCAGCAGGAAGGTGCGCACCTGCTTCAGAGACATGACGAATATTTCTGTGTACTATTTACCCGGCAGTATGGTGTCGTCAAGCCTCAACGCGTTGCCACCTTTACTACTCCACGATTGAGGTGGGGTAGCGTTCCGATCGAATGCGACCGAGTTTATCGTCTTCTCTCCAGTTCAAGGGTAGCCGCCGGGGCTTTCAGTAGTGCGCGACGTCGATATTAGGCACGGTAAGTGTGCGCTTCGGGTATTATAGTCGAGGTATGGTCGAGCTGGGCGGCGGTGTCGCGGGGTTGCACGAGCAAGGCAGGCGCAGGTATTAAGGGACACTCCGGACGGTCTGAGGAGAGAGGAGGCTTCGAGGGTAGTTCAGCAAGACGAGCAGGGACACGGTGGGAATTGGACGGGCGGCTGCAGGCTCACGCAGGTGGGGAGACCAACTCTGAGTCGCAGCGCGTCTGGAGTCCATCTTGGCCGGCTCGTCGTACGCCTCGCTGATTGGATCCCTGTATCGTGAACGCCGACATCCACGGCGGCTAAGAGACTTGACACCAACCCATTCAAGGCATGACACCACCGCCATCTGATTTTCTCATTGACTTAGCAGCTCCTGGCAGCGCTTCCTCCAATTCTCAGGCCCTCTCTCCGCCAGGTGACAGCAGCGCAGCGATGCGGCCATCTCTCGGACTTGAACGCGGATTTCAGCACGTTTGAGGTCTGTTACATGGCAACCTTGTCACTGAGACATCCACGTGACGATGCTGCTTCCTGCCCACTTACCAAGAAAGCTCAGGTTTTCAGGCATAAACGCATGAATTCCTGAGGTTCCCCAGAGTCCGTGAACGGTTTGAGCCTAGACTTTGAGGTGTCATCCTGCCGGGACACGGCAGTCCCAAGACCACTGTGTCATTTGACAGAGCCGCAGCCCTTCTTGGCGACTCCGTGATTTCCACTCCGCGCAAGACGTCACAATCAAGATGCACGTGGGGATCGTGACATTTGGCGGCTTCGACTAACTGAAGCTAGCTTGCGTGGCTATTCGGCAGCAGCTGCACACCGCTTATCGAAATCCAGTTATCGACATCGCAGCTTGTGGGTCAGGAAGGCCAGTCCCATGCAGTGCAGGCATTGCTTCACACGTACTCTTCTGAGTTTGCCAGTCATACAGTACCCGAACGATAATCGACCATGTAGCCCTGGTGCTGCACAGCAACATTTGAGGCTTACTTTTACTTTTCTTCTTCCACAATTTGCCGTTGCGCATACATGTCTAACGGTGCCTGTTGCATGCTGTTTCCAAGCCCACTACTAGATTCGGCTTCGATGTTTGCCGCAGCTGATTGATGCGCTTATCTACAAGTCGACTTCCAGCTGAGCTGGGGCTTCCCAATCAGCCCAATCAATATCTGCTTGGCCCTCTCATTACCGCCACCAGCATCGCTTGGCTTGTATCTATTGCAAGCTCAAAGCCTGATTGGTTCCATAAAGTCCATCTGACTACGACCCGTATCTGTTCATATAGATATCAGCTCTTACCATTGTATCCGTTGCCACAACCTATAATAAAGCATAGGGTAGTCACCTTGAGTGATAAATTACACCTCGTACTTCAGTTCACATACCAGGAAAGCCTCGCTAGGAAACAAGCGGTTTCAGTCTCCGTCAGTATCTTTTGTGACAACTTGTCGAAGTAGAAGAGGACCAGGAGCCAGTGTTTGTGTACGGAATAGGTCTATAGTACTTATTGAATGTGGTTTGTTGGCATGATAGAGCATTGAAACTCAGTGATGCGAACGAGACACGGGTAAAACGTTTCGATCGTTCGAACAATAAGATGAGTCCCTGTAATATTCGCCGCAAATATGTCAATTAGTCTTATCTGCAGCATTTGAGAAGGTGTATCAGTAGTTGCTTAGCTCATAAAGTCGGCGACATTTGTGTGTAAGAGTCAGGTCTCTTACCAAGCAGATTGCAAGTGAAGAAAGCGTGTGGGGTTCATATGAACAAGCCTTGTAGGGGTTGATTTCCACACACGTTGTGACTGTGGTATGTACGAGGTAAAAGTACGAGGGTGATCGGCGGGAGGATCTGTCGATCAGACTGGGCTCCCGCATTTTGGGCAACGCACGCAGTGTTACTGGTAGGTGGCGGCTACAGTCAGCAGTAGAACTTCGTCCTCGGATGAAACCGATAATCTTAGCTTACAAGCCCCTTCATTTCGAATCGAGGCGGAGTCATTGGATCCATGAGTTAGGAGGCCTTCACGTTTTCGCCTGCCGATCTGTCCTTCCCCGGCCATAGCTTCCTCGCATGTTCACTTTCTTACACTCATTCCCACTAGCACCTGGTTTATACTGTTACTGTACCCCCAATTTGCCATGTTTTCATCGATATGTGGCATCTCTTGGTCGAAAGACCAAGACGGGCTCTCAGCCAGCTCAATCGTTTTCCAGTTCAGCAAATGCGCGTTTCTCAACGATTTCCTTCGGCCCTTCTGCTGTTTGTGTTATGTGTAGTTCTGCTTCATCCACCGTTCAACGTACTTACCTTCGCGAGATAAACAGGCTCCAACATCAATTTCTTTTGAGGTCCTGGGCCGCTTCGTTTCTATTCACCACGAAGATGGTGCTGCGACGATCATACATGTTTTCACCGTTTCTGATGCCCGGTGAATATGCCGACTCGAGCGTTTATCAAGACCTACTGAGTATGATGTCTTTATTTGACCAATGTGAACGAAGGCTGCGTGACGTACAAATTTTGTGGCTTCATGACCGAGGAGTATGGGAAACATATTATTTGAGCAATGACCCGATACATACGTATTGCGGTGTTGATCCGACGATGAACTTTTATAACCCAACGGATAGGATGGTAACAATACGCGCCATTGTTATGTGGCTGTCAATCCACGTTTCGACGCGGAAGTTTACCATGAGAACTTTGAGTGAACAAAGTCCGAAAACGGCTCTGAAGAGTACTTTGAGCATGTTTTTCATTGGACTTCAGCAGTATAGTATTTACAACATGCCGCGATCGCGCTGCTCCTCTCTTTCTTGCCACACAGTCTTTCCTGAGCAGGAGCATACTGTTTTATCGTCTACAGAGTATGTTAGTCAATGCAAATTCTTCACAAGACTATCACTACTTACTGTCCCATACGCCAGCGCTGCGTGCAATAACACCGACTAATGTGTCTGGGTCGTTCTTGTCGAACTAGAACGTGTCAATGTTAGCAAAAGAGGAAGTGTAGGTGCTGCAACTTACCTTTCCGTCCTGCTGCCTCGCAACGACAACGCTCCTTCCGATCATCTCCCAGATGTGAATTGGTCGATCCAGAAAGACAGCACCAATACCACCCTTCCCCACCTCGACAATGCCAAAGATACCTCGACTTGGCTTGCCTTCACCCTTGGCATTCGATGCTTCCCAGATGCCACCTGTTGACTCTGGACCTTCTGAGATATCACCTGCTTCGCGAACAGTAGCATGGTAAATGCCAGGTGATAATCCTCGAATACTCAGATCGATAATAGTCATGCACGGTGCTACTTCGACCATACGGACGAGTCCCCGAACCTTGTTCTCGACATGAGGAGCATGTGACTCCAAGATGCAAACAGCAGCGCCTGACCGACATTAGTGGACAGCATACGCATTAACGCAGCGGGTTGAACTTGCTGTTCGACTTTCCAGATCCTCGAAGGATAGCATCTCGCCCGCTAGCTTGCAGAGCATCAACAATTGCGGACGGCGCTGCTGTGCCTTCAATAGAAACAAGCTGCTCTTTAAGGTTGGCGGTGATCTTGTTGATACCTGTGTTCAGTCAGGCGGATGACATGCACAGGGCTCGACCGAGCGCTCGTACCACTCAAGTTGCTGAGAGACCCTTCAATGTCTTTGATGCAAGCCTCGCAGGTCATAGGCACCGCAAATGTCGTTTCAAATGCTGGCACAGTCATTGTAAAGTCTGTAAGTTTGCTTGTAATGTGGTGTACGGTGTGTGCTTCAAGTTGCGTGATCGATGTGTTTCTGTCCCCACGTCCGCTTTGAAATGCGATGGTCGGCCCGCACCTGGACCCTCCGACCGAACAGATAACTGAAAGTCACGTGCTCGATGCGCGCTGGAAATTGTAGAATGCCAAGCATCGCAACATCCAACTTCACGATCACCCCAGCGAACGGTGCGCCCGCATTCACTCGTTCCCTGTCCGTTCTCAATCGGAGGACCGACCGCGTCTTCGACACCTTTGAGGGAAGAGAGTTCAGGCCGCAGGCATTTTACGACCATGTCTCAAGTAGTAGGCAAGGTACGTTCACCAAGCGAACCTCCGCATTCGCAAACGCCCTGCAGAGGACTACCCAGCTGGCCCTCATATTTTGATGTCGTTCATACTGAAAAAGACAATAGACGCGCCTTGCGTACGCTCGCTCATGGCATCTCATTGACATCGGTGCCGACTCACGAGCCCTCGGGCGCGTCGCCTCCGCAATCGCATTGACTCTGATGGGCAAGCACAAGCCAATCTTCGACCCCTCAACCGACTGCGGTGACTACGTAGTTGCTGTTGACTGCGCCAACCTGCACACAACCGGCAAGAAGCGCTTCCAGAAGCTGTACCGGACACACACGTCGCGCCCCGGCTCGCTAAAGGAGCTCAACATGGATCGCATGATGGCTAAGTGGGGAGGGGGCGAGGTTTTGAGGAAGGCGGTCAGTGGTATGCTGCCAAAGAATAGGCTGAGGAAGGAGAGGCTGGCCAGGCTGAAGACGTTTGAGGGCCAGGCACATCCGTATGGGGAGAATGTGTTGAAGGTTTCGAATGGTGGAGGCCAGAGCATTGCCGAGCTGCCTGAAGTGAAGAAAGCATTTGAAGGGATAAAGGAGGCTGTGCAGACCCCAGCATCGTAGCAGGTTGGAAGGGCTGTGAGATTGTGGAAGGGAAGGAGTTGATCTGTAAGATCTGTGTATACCAGCAGCAGCTTCTCATGGACACGGCGTTCAGTGCTGTATCGGCATCTATTGTAGCATATACCAAGACCAATTTTTTGACAATATGGTGTGTGTACTAAGCTTGACCATGAAATCGGCGGCGCTGAATAGTTATCTTCAATGCACGCCCACCCATGCCCGCAGCGAGATACATGCGCTCAATCTGAAGCTCGCTGGGCGTCTTCTATAGATGTGCACCCTTGTCAGCATCATAGAGGGAGTTTCGCAGGAATCCAACTGTCTTGAGCACCTCTTCGACAAGGTCGTTAAGCTGTGTGGTGAATTCATGTTCTTCGGAATCCAACTACATTCTTTTACAGGGCAATCAATCAATTTTCATCATCATGAATTCCAGGTTTCTTCTAGTAGTCGTAGAAGCCTTTGCCGCTCTTCTTGCCCAGCCACCCTGCATCCACCATCTTCTTCAGCAAGACTGCAGGCCTGTACTTGGAATCGCCAGTATCGTTGTACAGGACTTGCATGATTGCTAGACATGTGTCGATGCCAATGAAGTCAGCAAGCTGCAACGGACCCATTGGGACGTTTGTGCCGTTCTTCATGATGCTATCAATGTCCTCCTTCTTCCCTACGCCAGTCTCCAAACAGATGATGGCCTCGTTGATATATGGCATGAGGATGCGGTTTGCGAGGAAGCCTGGGGAGTCGGCGGACTGCGAGGCAATCTTGCCCATCTTCTCACAGAAGGCGATCGCGGTATCAATGGTGTCTTGGGAAGTCTGAAGACCGGTGATAATCTCGACACCCTTCTGAATAGGGACGGGGTTCATGAAGTGTGTGCTGATTACGCGAGAGGAGGCAGATAGGTCGGTGGGATCCTTGGATGTGCTGGCAGCAATCTTGGTAATCGAGATAGAAGATGTGTTGGTTGCGAGAATAGCGTGAGACGGACAGATCTGAGCCAGCTGCCAGAAAATCTTACTTTTAAGGTCTGGAATCTCCTGTGGACTGTGAGCGCCTTCTCCGGACTGAGCTTGCAGAGTAGACCTACGGGAACGGCCTCGATGATAAAGTCGACGTCCGAGAGATCCTCAAGTTGTGTGCTGGTGGTGAGTCTTCCGCGAGCAGCATCTGCATCTTCCTGCGACAGTCTTCCCTTCCCAACGTCCTTTGTGAGCAGCTTCTCAGCGAATTTTAGGCCCTTGTCGATCGAGGCTTGTGAACTGTCAATCAGCTTGACAGGCACCTTGGCTCTCTGCGCCGCCACGAGAGCTATCCCAAGACCCTGCTGTCGTCAATTAAAGGTCATAAGAATGCTCCAGTGTACTCGCCATTTGACCAGCTCCAATGACACCAAGCTTTTTGACTTCGGCGGCGGCGCCGACTGACCGTGTGGAGCTGAAGGCACGGCATTGCTGCCTTGCCGATCGAGCAACGTGCCTTGAAGCTGCGGAAATCATCTTGTAGTCTGAAGAGATTTGTCTTAGAAGCAAAATGCGTGAGATTCAAAGAGCATGTGAACTGCTGCAAGCTCTCGGCTTAAGGCGCGTGGCTAACCGAGGCATGACCTCAGCGGAGGGCGTTCCGCTCCGCAGCCTTGCCTTGGCAGATCATCATGCTATGGCCGGCCACTTGACCACTTTACGCGTCGCGCTAGACGCGTCGAGATATCGCGGGACAGTGGGCAGTCGGTTCACAACCACCACAATGGCGCAAACGACGTTGGACGAATGGACGAGAGACCCAGTAGACCCAGAGATTCGCGCCCATGTCTACAGTCTCATTACTGCTGTTAGTCTTCGTAGTGTTGTGCTCTCGTTTTCTGTGTTCGCTAACGCGCGCAGCTTGGTGGTATTGGCGATGATGGCACCTACGCACTGGGAGATGACGCATTAGTGTGTCTAAAAGATCTGCGAAAATGGCTAAAGTTCGCCGATGGGCAGTTGAATCGTCGTGACGTGGCACGATGCATGGCTGAGGCGAACCTGGTGAAGGGAGACCTGCTAGAGATACTCGCCAAAGTCTCGCCTCGAGTACTCGAACAACCGCTGAAGCACAAGCTGGCGGTCGCCACATGTAAAACACCCATAACAGTGTTTTCTGTATATTGACAGTGGCAGTGGAACTCCTCGTGCCGTTGACCTGGCCATTCGAAATCGACCCTGTCGAAGCGACCGTAAACCACCATCGCCATGGACCCTACGTCCAGCTCGCCCAAATTGGATATAAGCGCGCCATCCTACAATTCGATCGAGATCGTACCCTCCAGACCGCTGTCAAGGTTGCCTTGCCCTCTATGGCGATATCCCTGCGCGAAAGGTCACCACGAGACGAGGGCATAATTCGCATCGCCCTATACTTCATACGTAACATCGCTATGCTTTCTCCTCCGAGCAGCGTACCTATGGATATCGACGAAGCGGAGGTGTCTCGATCGACAACAATCGACACCTTCCAAGAACAGGACATCTTCCAAGTTCTTCTTAGTATGTCATCGAGCATCGGAGAGGACTTTGTTGCGCAGGATGTAGTACTGTTGGAGATTCTTTTCTTCTTGCTGAAAGGCATCGATCCAGAGAAGCTGTTCCTGGAAGATAAGAGGTTGAACAGCAAAAATGCCAATGAACTGAAGGAATTGATGCAAAAAGAGAAAGCGATGCTGGCTGGATATGCACGCAATGCACCAACACGTCATAACCGCTTTGGCACTATGATTTGGCTGAAACAAGAAGATGAAAAGGTCACCACTGTCTCCGGTCAGGACGTACTTGGGAAGGCTCAGGCCACTCTAGACAAGATGGATCAAACGAAGAAATGGAACAAACCGAGGCAGGCAGGGCGCAAGACAGACTTGGAGCAAGAGAGAGAAGAGTTCGACCTGCCAGTCGCACTGAGCACGTCTGCACGTACTCATATCAAGGCCTTCGTTGAAGAGTTTCTTGACTCATCCTTCAACCCGTTGTTCCAGCACCTGAGGAAGGCTATTGAGCGCGAGACCGAACGTGTAGAAACGCGGCACTCGCGACAGTTCTTCTATCTTGTTTCATGGTTTCTTCGAGCAGAGTGTGCAAGGCGGCGAACGATCAAAGAGAAAATTGCTGAGTCTAAGAGCTCTGCGGCTCTTACTGCAGAAGATGAAAGCTATGGCTTAATCGCTGAAGTTATGAACCAGGAGACGTTCATCCTGCTAAACCGCTTCATGCAGAAGAGTCAAGATGAGAAAGCGTGGCAAGATCTCAATGCGGGCATGAAGTGCTTTACCCAAATTCTCCTCACTGTGCACGAGATGTCAGAATCTGGATTGGAAGACGATCAAGAGATTGCAGAGAACATTCAGAACCGCATCTTCTACGAGGAATCTACGCACGATCGTGTTGTCATGATCTTGCGATCGTACAAAGACCAGGGGTTTGGATACCTCGATGCTGTCACCGAGCTTTCACACGTGTTTTTGCGCATGCTTGAGCGGTACGCAAAACAAAATATTGACATGCAGATTAAATCGAAACGACGAGCCCGCAAGATTCAAAAGAAGCACGCTCAGGCAGAGGGAGTCGAGGGCGAGGAAGAGGGCCACGTTTCAGAGAATGACGATTTACAGCAGGCTCAAAAGACAGTCACAGAGCGCAAGTTTGACTTCAACCGTTTTGCTGCTAAGTTTGTCAACCAGAGTAGCGTCAACACCTTCGTTGCCTTTACTCGATACTTCACTGATCTAGACTCTGAGCAACTAAAGCGTGCGCATCGGTTTTTCCACCGTGTCGCATACAAAATGGAGCTGGGCGTCTTGCTGTGTCGAATCGACATCATCCATCTCTTCAACAAAATGATGAAGGGAACACGCGGCCTTGATCCTGAGTCACCAGCCTACAAGGAATGGGAGGACTTCATCAGGCACTTCTTCAGACAGGTAATCAAGAGAGTGGAGGAGAGACCAGAGCTGGTAGTTGAGATGTTGTTCAGTAAGATTCCTCAGACCCTGTACTTCCTCGAACATGGCCACGATCGCGAGGTGTTCACGCGCGCGCCCCGCCCACCTGCTGAGTTGGTGGTCAAACCTGGCATGGAGAGACCTCAGCAGATTGCTGTTGCAGTAGGTGTACTGGTCAACCAGCAGAAGTCGGATGCTTTGCGTTGGGTCCGAGATGTTCTCACGTCAGCCATTGATGAGCGCAAATCATGGGAAGATGCAGAGCAGGCCCGCAAAGATCTGGTAGCGGCTGAAGTGCCTGCTGGCGACGCAGTCCCTGGAAGCACTGACTCTGAGGAGCACTCGCCGCCTTCGATCCGTATGTACATTCCATGACTTGTTTGCAATGACTTACTGACGTCTCAGTCGTCACACACGATACTGCGGAGCGCAAGGCTGCCATGTTCAAGGACAACAAGCTCCGCCTCCTTATGACCCTCGTGGGCTTTATGAGGTTAGGTGCGCACGACGATCCTGACGCTTCGTGGGTGATCCCATCGTCACTCTCGTCAGTTGATCTCCAAGAGGCCGTTGATTTCATCCGCAAATTCGAGTTCGATCCGCCGATATATGAGAACGGTAGAGGAGCTGAGCAGTTTCTCCTGAGCACGGCAGCAGCAGCCCGTCGATCGATCCGTCGGGCTGAATTTGACGACGACTCAGATGGCATTGATAATCCTTCAGAAGACCGTGGGGAGTACGTGGCCAACGAGCCTACTGCGAGGAGGCCTGACGGCGAAAGGAAGAAGCTTCAGCGACGCAGACGAGATCGCACACCTGTCGAACTAGACGATGAGGAGCGCGAAGCCCGAGCCAAAGCGCGACGGCAGAGAGAGATTGAGAAGCAAGCAAAGATCATCAGCAAGGAATTGGTGCATGACTCAGATGATGAGTGGGATGCAGACAAGGATGCTAAGTTCTTCGCACGTGAGCTAGCATTGCGGGAGGAGACCATGAGGCAGTTCAAGAGTGCACTTGTTCTCGGTACTGTTGAGCCTGTTATGCCTAAGGAGGCGCTTTCCAAGAAGAGGAAGGCCGAGGACACTGCGAAGAAGAGCAAAAGACGAAAGTCTCCACCGAAGCGTAAAGCTGGTCCGTTTGACGACAGTGACGACGACGACGAACACCTAGGCGGTGCTGGCAGTGACAGTAGTCGTGCGATGTCAGCGGAAGAGGGGAATGTTCTGAGTGACGCTGGAACGGAGAAAGAGGCTGCAGACACGCCATTATCTTCACAACATGCAGGAAGCAAAGACGAAGCGCCAGATACACTGACAGCAGCAACTTTGTCCGGGAGCAAAGATGTCGCTATGGCAAACGACGATGACGACGACGATGATGATGCGCCCGTGCTTCGTAGGCCTGCAGCACGGAACACGAGGGCTGGCTTTATCATTGACAGCGACTCGGAATGAGACGAACGATTTAAGTTTTCTTGTATGAGGAGGAATGAGCATAGCATCGCATGGCGTTTCGGGTTTGTAGTTTTCACATTCGTATACCCTCTGGCTCGCAGCGGCCTTTCAAGTCAGCCTTCGTCTATCAGAATTGCGTGAGATAACCTTAAGTGAGAATATGCTCTTGGCGTCTTTATCTATAACGTCGCTTGTGCGCCAGCTCAAACATTTCACGGTGAATGTGTCTTGCTTGTGACGTCGTGCCTTCGGTTCGAGTGGTTCTTTCCGTCTCTAAATCTTCACTCCACAACCACCCGGACAACACTTGCACGACGTAAGAAGCCCACTCCCCGCATACACCTTGCACTACATTACTGACATGCTAAGTTCTCCAGACCGCCAGCTTAAGTTTGAGCTACTGCGTGCTCACTGGGAGGCTGCTGAGATTGGCGAGCAGCGAGCAGATATGGTGGGTAGGAGGGAAAAACAAGTACTTCATCGTACCGTCCATGAGGACGCCCAATCCAACCCGGGAAGCAAGTTTCGCAAGAAGCTCAGCAATGGCCTTGCGTTCATATCCCTCACACAACGAAAGATTGCGCCCACGCGCCAGCAATTAAGCAACGCGCCACTGGCTATGAACGCGCCCGATAGCAACGACAGCACTACCGAAGCTGTGAGCCAAGACGTTTTACTTTCACCTCAGGCCGACTCCGTATCAATGACGGCCTCCACTGACCCACCTGCGCCTTCGCAAGACGGCCACACGAGTGAAGATCTCGGAACTTCCACACATCTAGCTCGATCGGAGACAGTCAGCTATTTGCCACGTCCTACAAAGGCGAACAGTGCCACGCAGCCCCTAGCTGAGATGAACGAGCCCAAGGAAACAATACGGGATACAGTTATGGTTGACTCAAAGTCTCTTTCACCAACGAGAATTCCTACACCAAACCTTCTACGTTCGAAGCGTCGAGTCTCTAGTCCACGTCAATACCTGCCTATTAATCCATTACTTCAAACCAAGACCACAGCAAACAGTCAATCTTCCGCAGGGGCCGTCCAAGGTTTACCGTCAAAAGCAGCGGTTCGCTCACAAACAACCTCAACCCTTGTGAAGGCAACCAACACGCTCCATCCAGCAAACTATCTAGCACCGAGAAGGCCAGAACTGAAGAGATCCTTCGCTTCTTCTGCATGGCAGCAGCCTGTGCTCGCAGAAAATATACCAACCAACAAGCGAGTAGCGCAACAGCGGTCTCAGGTGCAGGATAGACCAGTCAAGCGAGGAAGTTTGGCAATGCCTTCTGCCGCAGCCAGCAGAAGATTGGTTGCGCCAGCCACGCCGCTTGCACAACACAAGCGTTCAAGCCTTACACTGTCTAGCAGCACCAAACACTCAAGCTTGCACCTGTCACAGGAGCCAGTGACTGTCATACGTGGTTCGAAGAACGCAAAAGAAGGAGCATGTGATCTAGACGCCGCTCGTCCTCTAGTGAGAATGTCTGCTGCGCAGTCTCAGTCCAACTACTTGGAGAGCTCGCCGACACCGACTCTTTCCACGGTCAATCTCACACTTCCGTCTCTTGTAAATATTAGTGATGAGACACAAAGAAGGCCACTCGGGACGCCAAACGGTCTGGGTAGTGTTTGGAGATCCTCCAAGATCTTTGCTACTGCAAACCATCAGGTGAGAAAGCTCCCCCGTGCTTCCACCTATCATTACATTGGAAGACGTTTGGAAGCCCCTCCTGTGCCTGCCAATCCAGATCAATATAAGGAACCGTCAACCTCCGATTTCACTCAGCCCTTGCCACAGTATTCCCTCTCGACATCATCCTCAAAGTGGCACCGCTGTGTTCCAATGGCTCCGGATAAGTCTGAGATCTCGAGCAAATCCTTGCTATCTGAGATAGCCACAGCCCAGATGTCTACAGAGGCCGCATCACTGAAATCTGTGTCGACTCTGAAGTCAGTACATGCATCTGAGCCTGTGGAAGATACGTACAAGGAACACCAAATCATGAAAGCGTGCGACTTGTCTCCCGGTCATCAGAAAACCTCTACATTCACAGAAGATGCCCTCGGGTGTGATTTCCAAAGTACAGCATCATCAAAGTCTTCGACTAATCTCCAAGCGTTTCCTCTTATGCCGACGAAGCTCCATCTCAAACGCACGAGGAGATCGATCTCATCATCACACTCATCCCGGCTCGCTACGGAATTGCAGACCCAACGCCACTGGTCCATATCTGACACATTTTACCCAGACAATGCTGACGACGCAACTCATCTACAGGTCAAAGATTACATGCCACCATTATACTGGGCAGGCCGGTTCCAGTCTCGATTCGACCGGTGGCGCACAGAAGCGATGGTAGCGATGCTCCATCCCGAGGTTAAAATTGAGGATGAAGGACTTTTAGGACAATGCAGTCTAGACGAAGAGAAAAAGGCCACGATCCTAATGTTCATGCAACTCAGAGATCTTTGTGCTACTGCTCAAGCAGCAGACAGCCTTCACGTACTCTCAGGCCTCATCCTTCACGCTTCATGGGCCACGTCACTGACATGTGGGCAGGAATTTGAGTACAGATACCGGAAAGATCACAAGCTTCTCGACACCAAATTCGATCTTCCACCATCACTACGTAAGCCCGAGGAATTGACTCCTAAAGGACCTATTGGCCGCGCTGTGCGAAAACTGACGCCTCGAAAGGCTAGCTTTGCCAACCTATTCAAGGGCAAAGGCTGGAACAAAACCGATGATTCAAAGGCCGAGATGCCTGGGCATGTACGTGAGCTCCAGGAGATAGCGGATTTGTCTACCAGTGACGAAACTGCAGACTCAGACAGCTATGGTTCCAGCACTCAGCTACATGCTCTTTGAAACCACAAAAGACCTTACAGGCCTCGCGAAATCCGTTGGTACACAAGTGTGATGAGCTGGCCACTCGATGATGGCATATATTCGGTCCATGGAGGGAGCGCCTGTATCTTCATGCAAATATTCAGAAATCAAGATCAATTTCACTACCAGAGACCATCTGGAAAGTACTCTTCCATGCGCTCTTAGCCAGGGAAGGAAACGCTGATAAGGGTGATACAGTTGTACAATATGCTGCTAAAGACGCAGGTCATTGAATCAATGTCATTAGATTTGTGGTGTCGTGGCAGACTCTATCTTGTAGTACATGCGCAGCATAACAGTATGCGCGTGCTTCCCACTCATACATCCGTCCACGCTTAAGCGTAGAAGTTGACAGTATCCTTCTTCTTCGCCTGTACCTCGGCGATAGCATCGACGTAGTGCTCGTGACTGATCTTCTGCTGACCTGATCGCAGAGCGATCATACCAGCCTCAACGCAAACAGCCTTGAGCTGCGCACCACCGAACTCATCGGTACTGCGCGCCAGTTCCTGCCAGTTGACACCTTCATCGACGGTCATCTTTCGCGAGTGAATGCGCATAATCTGGGCGCGGGCTTCCTCGTTGGGCAACGGGAACTCGATCTTCCTGTCCAGACGGCCGGAACGGAGCAGAGCGGGATCCAGGACATCGACACGGTTGGTCGCAGCGAGCACCTTCACGCGATCGTCCGATGCGAAACCGTCGAGCTGGTTGAGAAGCTCCAACATAGTTCGCTGGACTTCGCGGTCACCAGACTTCTCAGAGTCGAAACGTTTTGTTCCTACAGCGTCGAGCTCGTCGATGAAGATGATTGAGGGTGCCTTCTCCTTGGCTAGGGCAAAGCAGTCGCGCACCAATTTTGCTCCGTCTCCTATGAACATTTGCACGAGTTGCGGGCCTGCGAGCTTGAGGAAGGTGGCGTCGGTCTGCGCGGCGCATGCTCGAGCGAGAAGGGTCTTGCCGGTACCGGGAGGACCGTACATCAGTGCACCTATAATTATTAGCAAGAGGCTATTGCAGTAGCGGCGAGACATACCCTTTGGCGCCTTGATACCGATCTTCTTGAACCGCTCGGCCTCCTTCATGGGCCAAACAACGGCCTCAACCAACTCCTCAATCTGCTTGTCCAGCCCACCAACATCTGTGTACTTTTCTGTAGGCTTCTCGTCGACTTCCATTGCCTTTACTCGGCTATCGTACTCGGCGGGGAGTGTGTCGAGGACAAGGTACGAATCCTTATTCACACCAATCAGGTCACCCGGCTTGAGCTTTTCGTGGTCTACCAGACCAATAAGGGGCAGGAAGATGGTCTGTCTCGTAGATGTCTTGATGACCGCTGACTTGCCCACGCGCGTGGCGTCGAGGTCGATGTTTGCACCCTCTTCCTTAGCCTCTGCTTCGACATCTAGATCCAGAATCTCAACGACGTTGCCAACAAGGTATGGTAGCTGTCTGTAAAGCGTTAGCATATCCGCCACCTTCACTGGCACCTTCGCCGGATGCGCCCGTGACAACAGTGTATGCATACCTGTTGTTCTCGATCTTGTCTAGGTTGTCCCGGATCTTCTCATTCATAGATGCTTTCTCGTGTGTGAGCCTCTGAAACTCGCTCTTCATGATGCGCATGTCATTCTCCAATAATCGTCTCCGCGCGACGATGTCTCGTGTGCTGGAGTTCAGAATCTCCTCGTCGAGCGGCTCCTCCTCAGGCTCAGCGTCCTCCATGTCTGCATCGCCGTCGGCCTTCTTTCCGTCCTTGCCAGCATCGCCATCTTTCTTGTTGTCCTCGTCCTTCTTTTCTTCCTTCTCGTGGCGCTCGAGATCGTCGAGATCCTCAAGGGTAGACATGGTGGCGGCGTGAGGCGGGGCGGATGTCCTGTATGATAATCGGGGAGAGTGACTCTGATATGAGCTACAGTGTGGGAGCGATCCGAGAAGGCGTCGCTGGCGGAGGGATCGGGTCGGTGGGGTGTTGATGTAAGCTGTTTGGGAGGCAGCTATGGGTGACGAAGTGAAGCTCCCGCGATTACTCCGGTCTTGGCGCGTTTGGGTGGAAGCTTCCTGATTGAGGCGATTACTTTCACCAACGATCTCACCACAACTCCTAGCAATGTCTGGCCGTACAATGCGACCGTCTCGATTCAGTCTACAGCGTCTCATATGGAGTCTAAGATAGCAAGCATGACCAGACCATGTACTGTAGTCCGCGAGACGTGTTTTTGAAAGCCCCGCAGTAGCGTATGCTGTTCCATGCGACTTAAAGCCACAGTGGTTTGAATCTCTCTCAATCTTAACATTACTTGCACAGCTTTTGTCGTGCACATGTGATATCTTCAATCCATTCCATTGTGCTGCGTTGAGCCGTTTGGTCATGCTTCAATGAACTAGTCTCAAAGCGGGGACAATACCATCACGACTCTTTTTTGGTAAATTATATGCGCTCGACTGGTGTTCTTTGTTAATGCCTAGTTCTGTAGCTCATTGGCTGTGCTAAAGCTGAGTTGGATCTTACAAAAGTGCCAAGCGGCTGGCAGGACGTGCCTGAATACAATCTATGGACTGTTGACCAGCACCTTTCGCAACCCTCACCGCGCAACTGACGCGTCTGGTCCGCCGTCTTGCTCCAAGACGATGATAGTTCGATAGCACGCCGACTTAAACCTCCTAATTGCGACCATGTCCGCGCCGTCCTCCTCTCAGTCGCTCGAGTACCTCCAGGGTCTGCCTCTGCAGACGCACAGGAAGCTCTATGAGGCACCAGCAACAGTGCTGGCGGTGTATCGCTGCATGTTGCCGCACTTGGGTGGGTTTAGCAATAATCAGAACTGAAGTTGCAACCGCTGACCGCAAAATAGCAAAGACACTCGTTATGGCGATGATCTATATGCCCACGTCTTTTCCTGACGCACAGCTCAGAGCTTGGTTCAAACCAGGCGCGACTCGAGAGAAAGAGCAGGCCCTGTTCATCCTTGCACAACTCCACATTCTCGACACCACGAAACAAGACGACGGCACGAAATCACACTCGCTTTCGCCAGGCTTCAAGCGCAGCCTACGTCACGCGTTGGAGGGCTCGGGACAGGATGGCTCATTTGGTGTGTCTGCCACGAAAGAGGAGAGCAGGGGCGAGAGGAGGGTCAGCGCCGAATACCTGGACGAGTACGCACGAGCGCAGTGGGAGACGATTCTCTTCTACATGGTTGGCAGTGCTGCGGGTGTGTCCGTGAGATCTGACATCCCGGCAGGGACCAAGAAGTTGCTGCATGCTGGAGATCTTGTCAGGTCATATCATGGCGGACCGAGAATTACAAAGGAAGGGTTCACGTTCGTTTTGCAAGAAACGAATGCCCAGGTCTGGAACCTGCTGATTGTGTACCTGAAAATGGTCAACGATGTGAGCATGGCCAACGATCCCCCCAATGTGGAACCCAGAACTAACACCCGGCAGCTTGGCATGAACGAGACGGATGTCTTGTCTTTCCTGTTCATGCTTGGATCTCTCGAACTCGGCCAGGCCTACTCGACCTCCACGCTCTCACCCACGCAACTCCAAATGCTCGACGACCTCTCCGCAATGGGCATCGTCTTCCGCTCCTCCAAAGACGCGAAGGTCTTCTACCCCACCCGGCTCGCCACAACCCTGACCTCAGAATCTGGCGGTCTCAACACTACCGGTGGCACCACTACCGGCAGCCCCAACGCCTCCAATAAGGGCTTCATCATCATCGAGACAAACTACCGTCTGTACGCCTACACAGACTCCCTGATCCAAATCGCTATCATCTCGCTGTTCTGCAAGCTGCAGCACCGCTTCCCCAACCTCATCTCGGGCAAACTCACCAAGGAATCCGTCCACAAAGCCGTATCTGCGGGCATTACCTCGCAGCAGATCATCTCGTATTTGACGACCTACGCGCACCCCCAGATGCAGAAGAACAAGACGTTCATCCCGCCCACCGTCATGGACCAGATCCGGCTGTGGGAGTACGAGGGAGAGCGCGTCGAGACCGAGGACGGGTACCTGATGCGCGAGTTTGCAAGCCAGGCGGAGTACAACGATGTCAAGAAGTACGCGGACGCGTGCGGAGTGTTGAGGTGGAGCAATGACGAGAAGCGCATGTTCTTCATCAGCCATGTCGAGCAGGTGAGTGCGTATCTGAAGAGCAAAAAGGGCCCGCGATAGCGCTCTGATCCGACTTGGAGCGCGGGCCTGGGCTTGCGGCATGGACGGCGCACGGCGTACTGGGAATACCACATGAGTTATGGGACATGATTCTGTAGATGAACGAAAGGCATGACGACATGCTTTAGTATTGGTATCTTTATATGAACACAACAAATCAAACAGAATATATCCACTCGCCACACCAACGCCGCGAAATGTCTTTTGTGACACTGCACACCTACTCCTCGTCTTCGTCCCCATCGGGCCCGAAATCCTCCACCTGCTCCTCAGGCACCAGCACCATCTCCTCGCGATCCACATCCTCATCGCCCCCGTCCAGCATCCTCACCTCCCTCGTGGGCAACCTGCCACCGCCCTTCTTAAGCGCCTCAATCTTCGCCGCCGTGATGCCGCGCACATACTCCTCGAGATGTTCATAGCCCTGCATGACCGCCTCGCCCTCCACCGCGGCGTCGGGGTCGGCACACACCGGCCGCGCAGTCTCGCCGTGCATCTCGCCCGTGACGAGCGCCAGGTCGTCGGGCCGCGTGAATAGCACATCGAAGGCGGGTTTCAGCTCGAACACGGCTTCGAACACGCTGCGGCGCCCCAGGATGTACAGGCCCAGGCGGGCGCGGGATAGCGCGACGGTCAGGCGGCGGATGTCGCGCAGGTAGCCGATGGACTTTGTGCGGACGAGGGAGAGGATGATGACTGGGTTTGTTAGCATGGCAGGTTTTAATATCATGTGGGAGGAGGTGACGTACAGTCGTTCTGCTCGCCCTGGTACTTGTCGACGGTAGCGACCATCTTGGGGCGGCCGAAGAAGGGGTGATCTCTGCACTTTGAGTTGAGGATGTCGTTGATGAGGCCGCGCTGGCCGGCGTACGTGGTCAGGATCGTGATCTTGTGCGCGGGGTAGTTGAGCAGGCGCATGTACATGAACAAGGCAACTGCGTACTCGGCCTCGCCCAGGTTGACAATCCAGTGCGGTGTTGGCTCGGTTTCACCACGGCCCTTGTAGTCGGGCACGTTGATGAACTGGTACTCGTGCTTGAAGCCTGCGTTGGCGATTTGGAAGTCGGGCGTGGACAGAACTGTGGGCAGGTTGGTGAGAGCTGGGTAACGCCACTTGTACAGTTCTGCGATGGAAGGGCGGGCACGGCCCTGCTGATCGAGCATGATGGTAGGCACGCCGAGGCGGACGAGGCGCTGGAAGAGGGACTGCTCGAGGTTTGCATATTGTCTGAACGCGAGATTCTGGATGATGGGCGAGTTCTGGAGATGATCACCGCAAAGAACGATGCGCTGAAGAGGCAGCTCGCCGTCCTTGGGGTTCTGAAGGGCAAGCGGAATGAAGTTCTCGATTTCCGTGATCTGCGCGGCTTCTTCCATAATCACGTTGTCGTAGTGGAAACCTAGCGACGATATCTCCTGCCTCCGCATGGCGGCGTGTGTGGAAGTCATGGCGATGATGCGTGCTTCCTTCACAAGAAGATAGTTTGCCTTGTCGCGAGGGCTTCGCAGGATCTCAAATGGACGGATATCCTCAAGCTCTGCAAATATCTTTTCAACATGGCGGTAACAGCCCTGAGCAACGTCAAGTAGCTGTTCGCGGCTTGCCTCGGGTGGGAACAATGGCTGTGGCGCATTCGCAAAGTAGTCTTTGAGAGGGAACTCGGCGACTATTTGCTCAACACTGGCCTCCTCAGATGTGATGCTGTCCCAATACTGCGTCCACGCTGGCTTGACGTAGACAAGATTGAAATAATCTGCCGTCTCGCAAGTACTGCCATGGGCACCAGGCGCACCAAAATTCTTCGCAAGACGATCGACCTCTGCCAAGTAGTATGTGCCTCTTTCGAGGAAAGACTCTACCCTGCCATGCTTGCTGTAGCTGGCTTCAGTGTCAAGGTCCTCCTCTCCATGGCCAAGACGCAGCAAGTGCCGCTCGTCGATGTCGAGTGCGACGATCTTCTGGAACAACTGATTTAGCGCCTGATTGCTGTGCGCAATAAGCAATGTTCGTTGGTCCGGGAAGTTGTGGTAAATATTGGAGATAATCTGGGTCGCAACGTCCGTCTTTCCGGTTCCCGGCGGGCCGAGTACCACCGTAAGACCAGGCTGCGTGCCAGAAGTGATGGCCTCGACCTGTGCAGGGGTGAATCTCACTGCGTTCTGCTTGATGGCATCTGCAGGGTAGGGACCCATGTTCGGAGGCTTGTATGTGGAGACATGCAGGGACTCGTGTGCAGGCTGTGGCACCTCGACCTGATCGCGACGCCTCTTCTTGGATGGTTTGGCCGGCGCGGCTGCTGGCTCTGCAGCTGCAGGGTACTTGACGACGTATGGTGGACCAAACGCCCCCTGTGCGTCGTCTGCAGGCTCGATTGTCTTTCCAGGCAAAGATTCGACCAGATGCTGCCAGTTCAGGAAAGTGTCCCGGAAGTCAATAGACTGGAGACGATTCGGTAGACGTGCGTAGGTTGCGGACGCAGGATCCCCGTAGCCTAGGAAGACTTCTTGCAGCCACGACGGGGCCGGGATGTCGGACAGAGTCAAACGCTTGATTGACTCGAGAATGGGAAGGAAATTGTTCTCTCGCCCCTTTCGACGAGCAATCATGTTGATGTGCTCGTAGATGTTGGGGCGGCCCGCGGCAACGTGATCCATATCGGTCTGATATTGCTTTGCATCGATGTGGACGACGAGTCGTCGTGAACGTGCACGTGGTGCAAAGTCGCCGTTCTGTGTCTGGTCGCGCAAAGGTCTGCCGTTGTCGTCCAGCACTTGGACAACCTGAGCACACCTCAGCCGCTGGAGACCAGCTTGTTCGCCTGTGCTCGCACCGCTGTGGCCGTTGCTCATGGGTGCATCGTCCTTGCCTTCCACGGTAAGGAGGAACACCACGTCACCCGACCTCAACGACTCCCACTCCCTGCGCACTGGAATTTGCAGACGACTGACGTCCAGAACGATCTCTGCGCGCACATAAGCAGGATGCTCTTCGCCAACTTTGGAGGGTGCCACATCGACGATGCCTGGCGCGTTGATGGGTATCGACATCCTGGAAAAGCCACCAAATTTTATGTTAACGCCCTTCCCTCGCGGCTGCACGCGCTTAACTACATCTTCCATATCTTTTCGAATGCCATAGAATGATTCGGCGCGATACAAGATGTACGATCTCCACAGGAAGTCGCCCATGGTAAGATATTGCAGATTCAGCTTCGGTATTGCGAGAGGTCTCGATCCGTTGTACGACTCGTTTCGCAGGAAGGTGGTCTCGTAAAGGATCTTTTCTGTCGGAAGGACGGACATGTCGCGGATAGTGTCCTTGAAGATAGGCCTCTGCTCGATCAGCGAGACGAGAGTCTCCATGTGGAAAGTCCGGTCACGCACCAAGAAAGTAGTGCTTGGGTATGTCGTTCGAAGACCCATGAGGGAGCAGAGCTCTCTGAGTTCGTCGTCGTCTAGCGCACGCAAATGCCCATCAAGCTCCTCGCGGTTTCCAATGCTGCCAAAGTTCGCCAGAGCCATCAACTCCAGCTTTTCTTGATACGCTCCATAGCCTATGCGTTGCAACTTCGCCAGAGTATCGTAGTGTTGCTGGTCGTATTCCAGCTTCGATAGCTGCTTGCCGGTCTGATCCTCGATTGCGAAGTGGGTGAAGTGACTGAGCAGACTGAACAGATCGCGGAAGAGGCCATTGTCCTCGTCTGCAAACATGGGCGAGAGTCTGATGGCGGGCAGCAGATTTAGATCCTTCAACAGAGTGTTGACATATCTCCTGGTGGGCAGTTGACTCTGCAGGTCGGTGAGAAGCTCCACAAAACGCTCGCAATAGACCAGATTGTCACTCATCTCTTGCTTTGTGTTGCTGTTGTACATGCGATCTATGAAGTCCAGGACCAGTGTGTATAGCCAGGACCGCTCGAACCGCAGCCGGGCTTGTAGTGTCTCGTCTGCAGCTTCGTATCGCTTGGCTGAGGCGCGCCACGCCTTGCGCAGCATCTGGTGCTCCTCAAAGTGGTGCTCGCGCACTACGTCCGAGTGCAGGTTGTGCCATACGGATATGCCAACGAGAGGCGCACACTCTTTGCGCACGAGACCGCTGTCCAGCGACTGGAATGCGCCGATGACGAAGGAAACCAGCTGCGTCCGGACCTTCATAGGCTGCGAGGGGTCGACCGTCATTGACAGAATGCGGCGAAAGAACGAGGAGAAGTCGGCGGGTTGGCTTGTGAAGTGTTCTGGAGCATGTCAGCAGTGGACCCACGAGACAAGCTGTGTATCGTACCCCACGACGGCAGATTCTCCCTCCTCTTGACATTGACCATCAGCGCCAGCAGGAGATGGTGGTAGTTGGAGGCATCCTCGGTGAAGCCTGGCCACAGGTAGCGCTCCAGCAGCTGCAGGTTCTCCAGCACCAGCAGCGACGAGTAGGCAAAGTCGACATTCTGCAGCTCGTCCCACAGCTCTTTCTTGAGGACGTCGGGGCGCACTTTGGGCGGCTTCTTTGCAGTAAGCCAGTTCTTGCGGGCCACCTGCGCAAAGTGGTTCTCGCCGTGCAGGTCGGCGACGGTCGGGCGGGCGTGCACGAGGGCGGCGTCGGCGGGCGCGGCGGACGAGGTTGCCTGGATGCCGTCCATGTCGAGTGCGGGCGCGGTGCGGTTATCGGGGGGGTCGGGGAGCACCAGTCGCAGGGCGCGCAAGCATGCTGTCGCGGGCGCGTTGCAGATGGAGCAGCGCTTGGCGCTCAAAAGTTCCATCCGCGCGGGATGACGGGCGCGCTGGAGCTCGGACGGCACTTGCCGACCTCACTCCTCTCACAAGCCTCGCAGCCAGCACGCCGCGCCCCGCCCACACCCACCATGTCTTCGCAGGACGCCGCTGTCAGGCACCAGGCCGTTGTGCCGGACAAGGTCCCCACCGGAGAGTACCCGGTAAGCAATTGCGGCCCTGCCCGCTGCGCAATGGGCGCCCGTGGCTAACGCGCTGCAGCTCATCGACAATGACCCGTATGCCTCGCTCCGCCGCCTGCCCCCGCCTGCGCGCCCGTACTGACAGGACAGCCACATCTCGCGCGTCATCCGCTTCGCCCGCCCCTCGGACTGGGCCACGGGCGCTGCCGTGGGCGCCATCAGCCCCGGCCTGATGCTGTACTGGGAGCAGGTCTCGCCCTCGTTTGTGGGCAAGGGCGGCTTCGCGCCCGTCATGCGCCTGAGCGGTGCCGTCGGCGTCGCCGGCGCCCTCATCTTCGCCTACTCGCGGTCCGCATGTACGTGCTTGATATGAGCAATTGGCGAGTGCTGATTGGCCCGACATGCTGACAAGAGACAGCCCGCTTCTACGGCGCCCGCGAGAACCGCCGCGAGGTCGAGAAGGACATGCGCGAGATGGTCGACCGCGTCAAGCGCGGCGAGTCGCTGTACGGCACCACCGAGATGAGCGAGTACATGCAGGGAGTCGCCCACAGGAACTCGCGCTACGCAGCCACATTCTCCCACGTCCTGCCGTGGCCCAACCTGGTCAACCACCCCTTCCACGGCGTCGACACTGCCAAGTACTATCGCCAGGCCGAGCTGGAGCTCGAGCAGGAGAAGAACGTCCCCGCCAGGCGCTAGATTATATCACGCAGAAAAGAAAAATATACCAGGCGCTTTCTTTGCTCGCAGCAGCTGTACATACGTCTATCAACATGATTTCTTTGCTTCTGACAAGCTTACATGCCCCTATGAGCTCGCCAGACTCCCCAACACACTTTCCTGACCCAACCTTTCCATCTTATATCGACTGATCCAGTCGTCCCTGTTAATGTAGCCGCCACAAATTCTCCTCTCGCCCGTGAAGCTACTCCGCCCATGCAACACTCTCCAGTTATCAAAAATCACCACTCTGCCCGGCACCAACTTCTTCCAGTACTCATTCTCCTTCTTCTTCAGCAGCGCATCAAACTTGCGCGCCGCATCATACCACGTCTCGACTTCCTCGAGCGGCAATTCCAGACCCGCCCGATCCGACGAATTCCACCGCACCCGCAGCAGGTCCCCCGTCGCGCGATCGTGCTCCAGCACGGGGAACCCGCGGTACGGCTGGATGCTGATGCCCTCGTTCCCAGACGCATGGGCGTGCACATTCACCGTGCTCAGCACGCGGTACGCCTCGCGGTCCTCGCGACGCAGCTGCTCGGCGACGTTGAACCCGTCGACGAGCAGCGACTCGCCGCCCTTACCGTTTTTGTGCGACAGCAGGTGGAACGCCTGCAGCCCCGCCGGGTCCGAGAAGTACGTGTTGTCCGTGTGGGCCTCGAGCGCGATGTTCGTGTACGCCGTGTCCTGCGAGGCCAGGTCCGCGGTGAAGTCGTAGAAGCCGCCGTAGTGCGTTTCGCGGATGAAGGTAATGCTGCGCAAGAGCGCCTCTGTGGCTGCGGGGGTGTCGGAAGGGGTGCCATCGACGTAACAGAAGCCATATTTGCGCTGGTGGGTGTTAGCAGGGGGTTTGACCGGTGGTGTGGGACTTAGGGAAGGGGCGTACGATGGCAGAGAGCATGGCGTAGACGCGTCCTCCTGTGGTTTCTGCGTAGGGTACTATGGGCGGGCCGCCCCCGATGCTCGAGCCCCAGAGTTTTAACGGGGCGAGGCCTTGACGCACGACGGATCGGCCCTCCAAGGTTGTGCTTGCACCTGCGAGAAATGGCTGAGTGTACGTGCTCTTGTGGCCATCGCTCCACTCGACGTTGACGGTGCAATCGGCTAGCTCTTCTGCGTCAACGACCGACGCCGATTCGATAGACACGTCCCTGGGAATCGCAAAGGTATCCTGGAGTCGCTGCTTGGTTGACTCGTGCATACAGCTGCTACACTGGCAATTATCTCTCAGCCAGATATTGGGAATTATCTTTCCCCTCATGACGAGCTTCTCGTTAGAGACGGTGGGCTTAGCACGCAATTGCTCTTGCAACATCGGGTTTGTGCGAACGCGGTATGGATGTCCAATTGTGTCCAGTAGATTTCTCCAGCGAACCTGCACTTTGTCGAGCTCCTTGACCAATGCCTTGTAATCCAGAATTATGGAATTGGGACTTGGTGGGCTTTGTGAGAGCGCTTCCAGTAGTGGAATGTACATGCGGGGCTCCTTTTTCTCCTCTGGCTCGACCTTGGCTGTGGATTGGAGACGGACTTGACTGAAACATGGCAGCTTCTGCACACTGTCAATAATGCTGGCGCGCGCTGTCGATCCAACCTACCGTCTGAGCAAGTCTCGTGACCATCCGGGCGCTCTGCGAGCAGCGGAGAGCATGCATTGGGGGCATTGCGGGCCACGGGCGCATTCTTGACTGGCAAATCAATGGAGGTGTTCACCTGTACTTGTGCAGTTTAGTGGCCGTGACAAGATTGGCTTGGATGCTACAAGATTGCCGAGTAGCTCACCAGACGTTGGGTGCAGTGGACAGGGGTGGGGCGGAGTGGGGCTCCGTTCTGGCACTTTCCGCGTCATCGACCGTTGCTGCCTACAATGTTCAGGAAACAGACCACTCTGAGCTCGTTGCCACTCTCAGCTTTATGTGGGGAACCATTTCGAATGGAAAGGAGAACATATGTTCAATACTCTAATTATATCTCAACCTACTCGACAATAGTTTATCAAATCATATGGCACCATGGCCTAATGGTAAGGCGTTGCTTTCCGGCTGACTACCCTGGCAAAGATTATGGGTTCGAGTCCCATTGGTGTCGTTTTTGTTCTTTTATGCTTTTCTGTCTTGCTTTTTATCATCTTTTTGCTCTTTGCTTGCGATTGTCGGTGGTGTTGTGAGGCTGGTAAGGTTGTGAACCTCGGAAGGCGCTCGCGTTAGCGCCTGCCGTTGAACTACCCAACCCAACGTCGCACGCCTCCAACTTTTTGATTCATCGGACTTCTCAGCAACTCTTTTGTACCTACTCTATAGCGATTGAGCGTATATAAGAACGAGTCGCAACGAGACTGTTACTGCTGTTTGCCCGATACGAGCTTGCTCATCTTAAGCAATTGCCGTGCGAGACAACAACTGTCACCCTCTCGATATCCCGGGCAAAGCTGCAAAGATGCCTGCGCTCAAGTTTGTCAGATCCGTAAGTACTCATGCTACTCCCAGGGACACATTACTGATCAATTGACAGGTTTGGGAATCGTTCCGCGCCAATTCCGGGCTGGAGCCAAGGTACGCTGTATTGATTTTGAAGACATACATTAAAGGCTAACAAATGCATTCAACAGACTATTGGATAGCGTATGTCTCGATCTGTTCTGCTAAGTGGTGTATAAGACACTTAAAGGTTGACCGTCTCCTCAGCTACGCGTGACTTCTGCAACACCTGGCCGCGTCAAGTTCGAGCTCGACATCCAAAAACAGCACACCGTATGCCGTTGCTATTGAACCATCTCGTCGAGTACTCACATCCAACCAGAACCGCCTCAACATTCTCCACGGCGGCACAATAGCCAGCATGGTCGACCTCGGCGGCTCCCTCGCCGTGGCATCACGCGGCCTCTTCGCCACCGGCGTATCCACCGATCTCAACGTGACTTACCTGTCATCTGGCGGCCAGATCGGCGATCTGATCAAGGCGGAGGTGACGTGTGACAAGTGTGCGTTGTGGCCCGCGTGTGCGAACTCGATGTGGTACTAACGATGAGTAGTTGGTAAGACGTTGGCCTATACGTCGATTCATTTTAGCAATAGCAAGGGCGAAGTGTTTGCCAGAGGGAGTCATACGAAGTATGTGGCGCTGGCGTGGAAGGATCCTAACAATATAGTGGAGGAGTTGTCGCCGAAGACGGGTGGGAAGAAGGAGTAGGTATGGGGGGGCTAAGGAGAGAGGGAGTGTGTGGTTTGTGTCACGACTCACTTGTTATATCCAACTTCTGTGTTCAGGCAAGAGGATAGTTCTGACCTCCTCCACACTTTTGTATGTGAGTAGAAGATTACAAGTCAGGCAACATCAATCCAGACACTTCAGCATGCATTCAAGAGACATGAAGAAAGGCGAGACGTCAGTGATGTTAGCCATTTCCCTCACTGATTCGGCATCAAGGGTGGTCAAGTAGCATTGTCATGGATGCGAAGTAGAGCACTGTCACATTAGAGCAACGAGCCTCACCTCTCATGACTTGCAAAACTCCACTGTCTCCTCCTCTGCCCGGCATCAGTCTGCGCTCGTGCCGGTTTTCCAGTTCCACTCGACCCTTCCAACCCTCGACGACTAACCGTCCTCACAATCCTACCCACCGCACTCTCCCCGCCGTCACCGACCCTCCGCCTCTGCTCATCCGCTGTCTGCTGTTTCCAGCCGCCCTCCGTCCGATCCTCTTGCTTCTGCGGCCAGAGCACCTGATGAATAACAACAGCCCTGACATTCATAACGACGACAAACATCCACATCATGATCAGCGCAATCGTCATCGCACACCCCACATAGCTGATCGCCTTGTTCCCGTTCAGCGCCCTCGCAATCGCAAACGTCGCCGTCGTCAGCGCCGTGTTGGGAAACACAAACGAGTACCACGTCATGGCGAAATCCATCTTACCGCGCCGCGCACATGACCAGTGCGCCCCCACACTCACAAAGAAGAACCACAGCGCAAGCCCCCACAGCCACAGTCCCATGAAGTTCGCCATGATCATGCCCACGCGGCCCGCCAGCTCGCCATTCCCCTCGCCCATGAAATCGGACGGCACCACGTCAGGCAGCACCTGGCCCATGGTGATGACGCCGGCGATGGTGAAGCCGCTCGGCCCTACGGAGATGAACATGCCCGGGCGCAGCGACTCCTTGGGCAGTTTCTGGGTCATCAGCCGGTAGATAAAGGCCGCGTAGATCATCAGGCTGACTAAGAAGCCGATACCTTGCACGATGTAGCCGCCCAGGATGATCTGCAGGGCGACCTCCGGGTCGGAGACTTTGGGCGCAAGAGAGCCAGCGTGCGGGCCGATAATTAATAAACTGTAACACGGAAAGATCCAAACAGGGGTCATCTGATTGATGGTGAATGTTGTTGTGGACCACCTGTGGGTGTCAGTATTCGTGTCGTGAGGTTTGCCGAGAGGGTAAGGAGAAGGATAACCAACATGATCAGATACAGCCCCAACGAAAACACAACCGCAAGCCCGCAATCTACCCAAAACAGCACAATCATAACATGCTGCAGCCACTTCTGCTCGCCAATCATCCCGACCCCATACTGACTAACATTCATCATAATGATCCCAAAACTCACAATCGCCGCCGGGATGAACAGACTCTCGGTCGGATGCAAGAAACTCGCGCGAAACGTGCGCGGATAGAAGTAAAACCGGCACGAAATCATGCCGACATTGAACGCAAACAGCACCATGTTGCCGATGAAGAAGACGCAGCCCAGCGCGTACAGGCCGCGGAAGCGAAACGGCACCGCGTAGAGCACGTTGGCGATGCCGCCCGTGGCCATGGTCAGGCAGAACCAGGTCCATGTGAAGTGGCGGATGCGCTCGCGCCAGGGCAACTTGGCATGGCGGCGGGCGAGCGCGTCGTCGTAGTCGGTGAGGGACTTTTTCTCGTTCTCGGGCAGGCCCTCGTCGGGCCCGGGCACGTTGCCGTTGCCGCCTAGGACAGCGTCGGGTCTGGGGCCCTGGTGGGATCTCGTGACGGGGTCGACTGTTGTGGCGCTTTCCTCACCGCTGTCGGAGGCGGGGGTTTCGGTGGGTTCCGGGTGCGAAGGGGGGAGGTTGATGGCGAGGTCGTCGAAGGGGTCGCGTTCCTGGACCTGGGGCTCGGGGGTGAGCACGTGAGCATGGTTTCGCCAGCGGCGGCGGTCTGCGGCGCTGGAGACGGTGTCGATGCTTGCTCTCCGGTCGGCATCTGGGGTGGGTGGCAGGCGAGCGGTGTAGAAGGTATCCTGTCGCTCGTTCATTGTCGGGGCGCCCACGTTTGGTAGCGAGCCGCAGAAGGATTGGCGAGAGACAAGTCAAGTGTACAATGGTGATGCTTTAGGCTAGGAAAACATTCGGCGAGCGGGAGCTAGCGGTTCAATGCGAGGCCATGGAGCAATGACGTATCTTTCTCCAGTTTCGCCGAGCTGTGGTGGTCTGTGGAGTCGCGACTGAAGAATTTCTGAGAAAATATACAACAACATGCCCATGAACATGGGGTAGCACACAAGTGCCCCGCCCCGTCCAATGCGGAAAGATGTGTGAGCATCGCAGAGCAATGTGTAGCAAATAGCATTGCTGAGCACGAAGATAGCGTGTCAACAAATCGACTAAGGATCCGAGCTTGCCGTGATAAGTCCGAAGCCCTGTCAAATGTCAACATTGAACAACGCAGAACTGAATGGTGGCCATAGATGACGGTCGCTTATCGCTGTTTGAATTGATACAAGTCGAATAAGAAGCTAATGCATGACTCATAATCCCGAGACCCAAGCGACTACCACCCGAACACCCGCAAATGCTTGCCCTGACTGCACGCCATAGTGGTACACAGAAAACCGAGAATGCTCCCATCAAGTCCCCCCATACGCCATGTCTCCCGCGTGCTTCGACACCAGCACTTCCACTGCTTACCAGAAACTGCACCAACCGATGTAGTGCTGGCACAGATTCTCCAAATTCGTCGCTTCCTTGATCAGACGATCGACCTGCATCTGGTAATTCAGCTCCTCGCCCTGTCTGAAGTCTTTGCCCGTGAGCTTCTCCTTGACACGCGACAAGACCTGCAGCGCTCTTGCGTTCTGCACTTCCTTGGCTTCCGCCTCGTTGGGCGGCGCGATGCTGGACCGGTGCCTGTTGCGCACCATCGAGCCCATGTCAGAGATATCGCCCATGATGGATTGACGGCGCTCAGATGGGTAGTTCGGTTCGGGCGGAGAGTCGCCACGGTTGCCAAGGCGCCAGGTCAGGAGGGGGTCGTGTATAAACTGCAGGTGTTAGTAGATCCTATGTAGAGAACGGTGTGACAACTTACAGCTTCGAGCACGGCCATGACAGACTCCTTGTTGTCCCTGAGCACACGCATCACATGCTCGCATGTTGTTCGATAGCTGCCCTCGATGTTGCTAACTTCCATGGCATACGTCAACATGCGGGTAAGGCGGAACGGCACTCGCTCAGGGTATTTCTCGCGATGCATAGCCACTTCGAAACAATCGCCAAAGTCGATATGCACGATCTTACCCGTGACTCTATCGAGCATCAAGTTGGAAGGATGACGATCGCCGAGACCGAGAATGTAGCCAACCATCGACATGACGGCGAGCGAGCGCGTGTAGTTTGTACGACGGTCGAGCCAGGATTCAGAGCTCTTGCTCTTGAGCCAAAGTACACGGTACAAGTCTTGGCCAGTGGTGTTGTCGAGCGCGTATCCGAAGACTTCGACCTTCTGCATCAGAGTGAGGCAGTCGTAATCTGGTGCCATCTGCAGCATGATTCGGTGTTCAATATTCAACAGGATCTTCCTACTGTCACGATATTCCCTAATAAGGACATGCAGAGTATCACTGTTTGGCACGAAACCGAGGAGACCAGACTGCGTACTAAGCGGTACAGCAGCATAGCGCTGGATGTTGAGATGGCGCTTCCGTGATTCGACGTCGTTGGCCAGAAGGGTATTGCAGAGACCGAACAGTTGCATGACACGCTCGTCCTGACGAATATCTTCGTGGCCTTTGAGAATGTGGAGGTGAGGCTTGCCATCGCTTCCCTGCATTTCCAGTTTGCGAGGACGTTGCTTAGATTGAATGACGGAGGCGAGTGGGTCGAATGAGATGATGCGGATGACCGGCTTGCCAACCTGGTAGGTTCCTGGAACAGCCAGCTCAAGGTCGTGGGCGTCCTTGAGTTTGGGCGAGACATACTGCAACTCAAGCGACATGAGCGACGGTAGCTGTCGTGCAATCTTGCGGAATACTTGGTAGTAGAGATCCCATGCCTGATTAAGATCGCCTATTTCCCCAGAGGTTCTGAATGTGTTGCACCAGTCTCGGGCTTCCTGAAGTTCTCGACCGAATGATTGGATAAAACTGATTTCGCGTAATGTTTCCGGACCCTTGTCGAGCATGGCGTGCAATGGCGCGAGTGTGGCGAACATACCGTCTATGTTATGATCGCCGAAGTATAGTCTACTTGCTTCCTCCAGTCCTTCGTGCCATTGTTCGTGCCAGAGTACCGCGATACGGATGAGCTCGTGGCTGACAAGGTCGGCCTGTTCGACAAGACGAGGCGAGTGTTCGCGCATTGCTTCCATCAATTCCTTTGCAGATCGTTGACGCCTGGAAACATCCGACTTCATGCTGACAGTCAACGGGAAGACGAGGGCTTGTGGATGCGCCTTCCCGACTTCAATCAACAGCTGGTGAATCGACTGTCGTACTGTGGGGTTTGGTTGGTTGATTCTCGCAAGCAGCTGAGGGATGACTTCCAGCCAAGTATCGATTGGCACCGACTTTGTGCCTTCGGTGATAGTCCTGTTGACTTCCGGAAGACCACCATGGCTGAACCACAGTGTGAGCAGGCGAAGCGTGTCCTGTAGCGAGCTAGTCGATGACAACGCAATGGACTTGAAGAAACCATGAATAGCCGGGACGACGTGATCGTGCACCATGTTAGAGGGCACATCTGTAGTCTCCCGATCGGCCTTTGATGTGATCGAGTTGATGACCTCGAAATTGGCGAGCGCCCAAGCGTGCCATGCCTTATACCAGTTCTGATTATATCTCGTGGCAGCGGCGTAAGCAGACAAAATCTCATGGACGTACTCGTGCTCCCACTCTCCACCTTGGATTTCTTGTTGCCAGTCACCCTGCTTCAGATAGCACTTCGCAAGTAGGCGGTGGCACTCGGCTAGTTCAGCAGGCGAGACGCCCATAGCAGAGCCATTGATCGTACTGGAACCTGCCATGCCATTAACACCATTAGATGCAGCAAAGGGATTCATGTTGTTGAACAGCTGGGGATGACCATTAGTCATACCATTCACGCCGTTCATGCCATTCTGTCCCATCATCGGATGTGTTGCCGCTCTTGCGCGCATGGCAAGATCATCAGACAGTCGGGCTGTGAAGTCCTTCATAGAATCGAGCGCCTCTTGTTGAGTGTGCTGATCAGCCCACATGTACTTGTATGTTGCGTACGCCACGGGATGTGAGATCTTGTGAGCATTCTCGCGCACATATTCGACGACTCTGTGGTCGCCCGTGCCCTCGATGTTGAGCAGCTTCTGCAGCGCCTTGTTCGCAAGGTTCATTCTGTTGTTCTTGCGGCAAAGATTGGTGTACTTGATCCACATGTCGGTGCCCTCTTCGGGCGAAATGACGAGTTGTCGCACCTTCATCATGCGCTGCCAGACCTCGGGGTTGGGTTGCAGTCCCTTGAGTCGCTTCATCCAGGTCTTTCGCATTGACGCCTGTTTCTCGCGATTCTCTTTGATGCCCAGCTGCTTGTACAACATGATTTCTTCAAGCTCAGCCAACATCTGTACACGGATCATAGGCAGATAGGCACGCTGGTACGACTCGCCCAGCAGCGAACTAAGTTCCGTGTCCAGACCCTTCCGAGCCTTGGCGATCTCTTCAATCGCAATTTCGAATCTGTTGTTATGAATGTTAAGGATGGAAGCAAAGAATGCTCGGTCTGGGGACTGCTCTTTCATGACGCTCAGATAAGAGTCCATGTCGGCGAATTTACCCAGACCCCACGCAGCCGTCGCAGCAAGCGGTGCTATCGCCTTGCGGTACTCTTGGCTGGCATTGGCCCATTTCTCCTTCGACAAGCTCGAGAGTAGATCCCACTCACCGAGGGCGTGCAGACAACGCATCTTGCCCATGGTGATTTCGAACGAGTCTGGCTCTTCGAGCTCTCTACGTTGATAGGAATGTAAAGCTTCGTCCCATCGCTGCAGCTTTTCGAACCATGTCTCCTTGAGCTCGACGTCCGTATACCCCTGAGCTTTTCGCAGGATTCCAAAAGCGGCATCTGTTTGTTGCAGCTGGTTGTTGATACTGATAAGGGCCTCTACTGCACTTGAGTTTTGCTCGGCGTTGAACTCAAGCTCCTTGTAATGCAACGCCTTCGCAAACGCATGACACTTGCCAGCATACATTCCCAGTATTCTGACATCGATGGGCAATGCCTTGTCGTCGTGCTCCATGAATTCAGCCAGATTGAGTAAAATCTGCAGGATCTCAGGTGGGATATTTGGAGACGTGAGCGCAGCCTCGATCGATCGTACGAGCTCTTCTTGGTACTGATCGTACAGCTCAGTCCAGCACGAGACGAATGCCGAGTTGAACAAGCTTCTGGCAATGGGGTTGTAGATGCTGCCGAGCGGTGTGCAGGCACGCAGCGCTTGCTGTGGAGACTCTCTAAGAAGCTCAACACTGAATCTGCGCATCCATTCGACCCAATCCTCCTTTGTGGTCTTGGATGAAGCCTCCCACGCCGCCTTGAGATGCTGCTGGTTGACTGCTAGCTTCTTTGTAAGAATCTCGGCGGGATTGAGATCCTCATCATCTTCTCCGTATCGCTCATCTGGACTCAGATCTTGCGGCAGGGGTTCACCCTTTTGCAGCTTAGACACGATGCGGCCATAGTTCTCGTGGGGGACCTTGTTCGCGATCAAGACCTTGTTCACTGTCGGCACGAAGTGAATGTAGTCGGGCCCGAGCTGGAAGATCAACGCGCAAAGGGTCTCAAGAGCCGTCTGCCTGAGGGCCGAGTCGGTACCAGATAGAACTCGGCAGAGAGGGTGGATGATGCGGGCAGCAAACTCAGACACGTTCACCTGCTTCGACAGTCGACCTAGCGTTTCTATCGCTAGTCTGCGGATGTGATGTGGCTGGCCCGGCTTGTCAAACATCTTGACCATGATGGGGATGATGAGATGCATGTATTCCTCAGCGCTTGACCCGAAAATCAAGAAAGCGTGCAACACCCTCTCAGACGGCAGTCTCTTTCCAGTGGTGTCCGAATCGAGAACACTCAGCATCAGAGGAAGGACGTCTGCCAGGTAGACCTTGAACTCTCCTTCAAGCGACCGTGCGATAGCTTCGATGAGTGACAAGATCGTGGCTTGCAACTGAGGATTGTTGCCCCAGTACTCTTTGACGCACGTCAAGATCGAAGGGAGGTATGGGCGGATGTGCTGGCGCACGATGCGGACCAACTGGCTGAGCTGATTAAAATAGCCCTCTGAGCGTCCAGCTGGTGTGGAACGTATGACCTGGAGAAACCCAGGAACGACTTGGTTGAGGAACGGCACGCACTTCAGTCCCATAGTTGCGTAGATGTTCATGACAGCATCAACGATTGCGGAGTGGAACTGCATCAACGACGAATCCTTCAACAGCCCCATGAGCGTGCTGATGACAATGGTGGGATAATACTCCTCATTCGAAGGAGTGATGCCCTGCATGATGAGCGAGACATCAGTAACAGCCTGTGCTTCCAGAATGAGCTGTTGATCCGGTGACTGCTCCATGATCTTCTGGTACTCGTCCGGGTCAAGGGCACCAAGTGTTCCCATAAGTCTGACAGTTTCCCGTCGCAGCTCGCCCTCAGGCTCGGTTTTGACAATATTCATCAAGATGTTCATTAGCTCCGGGTAGTCTCTGTACGGCTCAATGACATAGCCAGCATTGGTAGCGAGTTGCCCAAGGGCTTTCAGCGCCGAAAAGCGTTTCGAGTCCGAGCTCATGTCCTGCATGAAGTCAAGAATCACCGGCATCAGCTCGGGGATGTACTTGATCATGCCTTCGCCGCCCACCGAAGCGAGATCGCCGATAGCCTTGAGCGTAGTTGAGGCGACCTCCGGGTTCGGGTCTTTTGCCTTGGGCAAAAGTACGGTGACAATAGGGTCGACGAGCGGTTTAATAAGGCTGTCGGCTGCGCCAACTAGACTACTGATGAGCTTCGCACTTTCCTCTTTACTTCGTGGGCTGTTGGCATAATTGACCTCTGTCAACAACTGCAGCAGGACTTTGCGTAGTGACGGGAACACATAGGCCGGGTTCACTGCTGTCAAACGTCCTATAATGGCCATGGCAGCCTGCCGAATGACGAAGATCTCGTCATTAAGAGCTAGGAACAGTGTTCGGACATTGTCTGCTTTTCCGAGATGGCGGTCAAAGCGAGCATCGAGCGCGAGCAGCACTTCCCAACGGATCTCCCAATCCACGTCGCCCACGCCAACTGTCAAGAGCTTCTCGATGATGTCACCGACCACTTTGGTAGCGTGAGTGCTAGTCTGATGTACTATCGGATCTTTGACGAACAACTGACAACATGTCAGGGCGGCGCGTTTGCGGATTTCCGGGTTGTCAGCCTCGACGTAGCGAATGGCAACATCGCGGACGAACTCGTTCAGTACGTGTCCAGTGAAATCGAAGCTGCCGAGTGTGTGGAGGGCAAGAGCGATCTCGGCCTCTCGCGCGGGGATGATTGTGGGATCTTGTCGATCGCGCGTCCAGATCTGTGGTGGTTGTGATACTTGGTAGGGGCTGCCGAGGGGTAGGAAGTGCCTTTGTGCAAGAATCTGGCTGAGAAGATCCAAAAGCTTCTCCTGGATCATCGGTCTTGATGGTGGCACGTAGTGCGCCATATCGACTAGAGCTTGGAATAAGGAGTCGCTCAGCCCGCAGGAGAAGATGGGATCCAACAATCGTTCCACGCTTTTTGTAAGCGCCTGTCCAACAGCTGCTGCTATCATGCTGAGACATTGGAATATCGGAGCCTCGTTGACAGCGCTCTTGTTTCGCGCTTTCGCTGTCAGTCCTTCCTGGATGAAGCCGAGAATGCCCTCGAGGTACGGGGAGATGGCGACTCCGACGGCATTTGCAACCTGCCCAATTGCGACAAAGGCCTTGTCGCGATCGCGGTCCTTCCTTATCAGACCTTGCAAGTGCAGCATGCACTGGTGGAGATACTTGGCAGCAAATTCTGTTGGCGAATAACTTGCTAGTCGTGGAATAATGAGTACGACCTCCCTGCGGACAAGGGTATCCCTATGCTCGCGGTACTTGAGCACCGTCTCTGCCGTCTCTTTGAAGCGCGCCTCGTTCATAAAGTACGCACTCTTGTCCAGCAGCTCCTTCATTGTAAGCAGGGATCCGTGTATCGCCTCGTTGGTGCCGATTGTAAACCCGCGAAAGATCTCGTCGTACACCTTGCCGAACCATAGCTGGCGCATAGCCGAGTCTCGTGGTGAGATGATCTCGAAGCAGGCACTGATGGCCTCCGCAGCGGACTCTCTTATGAGCACCTTTGGATCGCGGAGGGCGACCCAGATGACCTCGAAGATCTGGGCGATCCACTGGTACATGAGCGTGGGCGAATTCTTGGCGAGCTCGCGCAGAATCAGGACAGCGGCGAAGCGGCGGTTCTCCAGGCGTTCCAGCTGCAGCCACTCCAGCGCGCCCTTGACTTCGGCCTCGACCAGCTCGGCTGTGAGGGTGCCGCCGGGCTTCGCAAGGCGGCCGAGGGCCTTGGCTGCGACGACCATCGACGTCGTGTCCTGGCCACGCATAACCGCGCGCAAGTAAGAAGCAAACCGCGTCGTCTTGGTGCCGGCATCGTCGCCGCGGAAGTCGATGAGGGCGTTGAGCGCGTGGATACCGCCGATGCGTTCGTTGGAGTCGCTGCCGCCGACGATGAGGCTCGAGATCTTGCCGTAGACTTCGCCATAGAAGTTGGTGAAGACGGCGGGCGCCAGCTCTGCGCGGGGTCAGTGGGCGAGTGCTAAGGCGGGGGCCCGCACTGGTGTTGTCGGGCTGCGGGAGCTCACCTCGATGCGCCGCCTCGACCGTCTGCCGCAGGTTGTGCGCGCCCTTTTGCCTGATTTCATCGTGTCTGCCGCCGTGTCAGCTCTGCGGGGCCATTGTCGCGTGCAGCGAGCTCCCTCACCTCGAGCGGAGCTCTTGGACGATGCGGTCCAGCGCCGAGGACAGCGCGCTCTGCTGCGCCATTGTGTCTGCTTCACCTGAAGCAAGCGGCAGAAGAGGAGGGCGACTGCGGGCCTTCCATAAGAGGGAAGACGCAGTTTCGTTGTGAATGTGTTTGGGCAGAAGCGTGGTCGACTGTAAAGTTACCCACTACAGACCGGGGTACTGCCAAGTCCAGGTGGGTCCGGCTAGAGCTGCTGCTCACCGAGCGCCCTATCGGGAACGTGCAACGAAGCAGTGCGTACTCACTAGTCACGACGGTCTAGAGTAGCCGGTGGACTGAGGAGATGGTATTACTGGCATGTGACTTTATCTTTCACCACAGACGTTGCAGCAGTTGCCTGAAGTTGGTAGGTGGTGCATTGACCAATGCTCTATAAAAGTGTACGAGTAGGATATCACAGACATGTCTAGGAAGAATCAATATCACCAGGCCTCATCTGGACACCGCTCAGGCACCATTAATCTCGTCCACAACAATCCCGCTCAAGCTCGACCCCATCAAGTAACCGAGCTGCACATCGTAGATCATGGTCTTACCGCGTCATCGTGCTGACCACGCAAACACAAACAACACGCGACCATCCATCTCCCGCCGCTCACCCAATCACACCCTGCGCAGCAGCACCAATAGCGCCCGCAATATTGCCAAAGAAGATGCTCTTCAGAATCGTCTCGCCCTCGCCGACTGCCCACATCCCTGCATCGCTGAGCTTCTTCCTCCAGTAATACCTCTCTTCCTCGCTGAGCTCGGCCCACTGCCTCGCCTCGGCATGCTTCTTAACCACGTCATCTGTGCTCTCGTGCACTTCGGTACTAAGCTCTGCGCCTTCGGGGTCGTGATGGATGACGAGCGCCTTTTGCTGAGCAGGCGGATCGGGAGAGGCGTGGTGCGGCATGTGGAGGTGGAGGAGGTCCTGGATGCGGTGTACGGTCTTCATCGTTGGTGTGTCTGCGTTGTTGAGAGCGGCCTGGTGGCGCTTGTCCCGGGTCATCTCACCCATGGGTTTGTACTGTGATCCTATGTTCTGGAGGCTGCTCGGGATGATATTTTTCGTCAACTCGCCCTGGGGGTCGAGAATGGACTGTATCATCAATGCTATCGCGGCCACAACCATGGCTATGACGATATATGTGGCAGCGCTGTACAAGTTCCGTGTTCGCGCTGTCTGGAGAACATGACGTCCATTGTACGGCTGCAGTTCGAACGTCTCTACAGACACGGTGTTGCCTAGTGATGTCGAGGCCAGGCGGAGATACTGTGGTACTGCTTTCCGATCTGACGGCTGATCTGGGATAGGCACAGGCTTATGGAAGGGTGAGAAGACGGCCTTGGTCATCTGAACCTCGTGTACCTGTTGACAGTTAGGGTCCAACCTGTCAAACCAAAATTTGTATACATACGTCATCATAGGTAGCAAAGTGATGGAACGGGCTCAGCGAGTTCCTCGAGCGACCATTGTAATCTATCGAGTACACATGAAGCGAAATGTCGATCGCCGCTATGGCAATAGCGATCTGGTATGCTCCTGAGGAGTCGGGATCCAGCAGGGCAACATCCATGTCAGTTGCAGCCTTGACACGTTTTGGAAGCGTCTTTCGCACGACAACGCTGCCTGGCCCTTCCTCGTACATGTGCACGAGCAGCAATTCAACCCCGGTCCTATTGGGCTTGTTCACAAGCAACAGAAGATGCTCAGGAGTCAGCCATCGTATGCACCGCAGCTTAGAGCGTCCACCCTTCTGTCCAGGAGATGGCAGAGGAACGGAGTAGAGCTTCCGGCGTGCGTCCTTTGGTTTGGTCTGCGTTGTGCTGATGTTGTGTACAACCACATCGTAGTCGAGTACGTAGGCAAGCTGGAACTGCCCATTTCCCTTGTCAAAGATGTCGATGTCGTTGGCCTCCTCATTCTTTCCTAGCCGGATGCGCTGGAGTATGTCTTGCGGATCCCTTGGCTTGTTGGAAATTGCGCTGAAGACCACAATCTCGTTCTCGTCACCAGCGAGACTGGATGCAATTGCACCAATGCGCCGTGCGGGTGGGCTGGCTGCGGTCCTCTGTGGCGGCGACAAGCGAACCAGCCGCTGATATCCCTCTTTCTTTGCATTGACATCCTTTACAGGCGCGAATAGCCTTGTCTTGCTCAAATACGAGATGTTGGCGTCCGCGCCGTCTGTCGCAATCTTCCCCTTGGGTAATATGGCCTCGAACGCGCGAAAGTGCTCGTTGTTGTCTTTTGCGCGATCCTCCTCGCTGCTGTTGACTCCAGCATACAGTATGAGGCCGTCTTTCGTTGCAAGGTTGGCAAGACATGTTACCGAGTCGTCTGTGGAGGCCTCTATCTCGGCAATAGGTTCCACGGTCGGCGCTCGCGATGCGAAGTCGAAAAGTGTGATCTTGTTCTTGACGCCATGTCGTCCTCCGCCACCTCCGCCGCCGACCACGAGGACACCAGGCCTGCTAGTTGCGAAGCTCGCAGCGAAGATTGGATACGAGGCTGCAGTGGTCAGCGCCTGTGCGTCTGGTTGGATCTTCCCTGCGACAACGTACTCTTCCCCTTGGATATGGTCGGGCGCGACATGATGCAGCTCTGGGTGACGCGCCGCAACTAGTTCGAAGCTGTGCTATTATTTGTGGAGTGACGTATGCACGGGAACACCGAAGTCCGAGTGTCGAGCCACGTAGATCAGTGTCGCTAGGTATATGTAGGTCGAAGAAAGATAGTCGTAGGGGTTGCGCAAGCCTGCACACTTTGCGCGGTCTTGAAGTTTGGCTGTGTCCACGTAGCGCGATGGAGCGCAAGAGCGTGGGCGCAAGCGTCATGATTCGAGGCGTAGCCTGGCCTGCGACCATCCGCCCGGCGCCGGGGTCCACGTTCGCTTATCACCACGCTTTGACCTCTACAACTTAGTCTTGGTTCATACGAGTAGCCTATAGGGCACTCCAAGTTCGCAGAGCACGACATGAATAGTGTTGGTGTCAAACGATATCTTCTTCTAAACCTATAACAAGTGCATCGTGACTGTCCTCGCCAGCTGGTCACGTTTTCTTCTCCGCTCTCTTCTTCCCAGTGCGTGTGTTGGCCCCCCTCAAGATTCCTCCTCCTGACACGGGCTCTGCCTCTCCCGCTCGCTGCTTTCTTTTCCTCCTCATTCGCCCTTCATTTCCACAGGGATATCCTTCATCTTAGACAAGATACGTGCGCCGAAGCAACCCAACCGCCGGGGCATCCACCGAACCGTCTTTGACAACAAAAACGCCAGGGCGTAGCCACATGATGCTCGCTAAACGAAAACGGAAATGGGAATCCAATGCCTTTGAAGAAGGAGAAGCTATCTATATGTGATCGTTGGATCTTCGATCTTCGATCTTTTGCCGAAACTCCGAGAACCGGGCTAACCGCCCTACTGCTGGGGCATCGGGGCGCCGTTGGCAGCGACAGCGGCAGCAAGAGCCTGAGCCTGAGCCTGTACGATGACATCGGCCTGGTGAACAGCGCCTTGAACAACTTGCTGCTCTTCAGCATTGAGGTTCTTGGTCAGGTTCTCATACAGCGCGGGCTGCTCTTGTTGAAGCTCTGTTGTCTGTTAGTTTTGACCGAGTGCTGGTGACGATTGAAACTTACGGAGCAGTGCGTTCTTGAACATGCCGTATGGCTCAACCTTGTCGAGCGGAGTTTCGAGAAGGCTCTCCTCCTCGAGTTCATCGTCATCGTCGTCATCGTCAACGCTGCCAAACTTCTGGGCCTCTTCGTTCAGGAACTCAAGGTAAGCGGCGCTCTCATCCTTGATCTCCTCTTCGTCGGCTTCGTTGTTCCAGTCGGCCTCCTGTTCCCATTCTTCGTCTTCCTCGTCATCCTCGTACTCATTTGCAAAGTCGAAATTGTCTTCTCTCTTTGCTTCCTCTCGGTTCTTCAGAGCGGCGGGCAGGGTCTGGAACAGTCGCACAACACCCTGTAGCAGACGAGGCCAACCTTGCTGAACGCTGACAGGCACGTTCTGCGCATTCATTGTCAGGAGTGCGCAGATAGCTGAAATGCACAGCTTCTTATCGTGAACTCTTGTGAAGTTGTCGATGCTAGAGAACCACAGGCTGAAGAACTTGTTTGTCCAGCCGTTCGCCTCGAGCACATGGAGCGCAAGAGCAGGGTTGTAGTACATGCTGTTGATGATGACCTCCATGAGGTGGATGCGGAGTGACTTGACCTTGGGCTCGTCGTTAGTCAGGACTTGCATAGCAAGCGAAAGGAACTCCGGAACGTAATCGTCTACGTGTCCGCGCATGTTAAGCATGATGATCTCGGCGAGCTTGCAACCGCAGATACGGTCGACGCCTCCGACTTTGTCGTCTTTGAAGATGGTGCGAACCATATCGACCATGGCGTCAAGGTAAGCCCGGTTCTGCACGAGAGTCTCGGTTCCGTAGTTAACGAAGTTCTCCAGAGCAGGCAACATGTCTAGGATACGTCAGTGAATTTACCCAAGCATATACGACAGATGATCTTACCTTCAAGGTACAGCTCAGCACCAGCCTTGAACGTCCTGTGGATGAGCTCGAAAGCTTGCCACATGGTCGGGGAGATGCTCTTGGCAGCAAATGTGCAGCTGTCAATGATCTCGAACACCTCGTTGTACAAATCTGCAAACAAGTTAGCATAAGAACGCTGATGGCTAAGCTGATGATAATGCTTACCGTAGAGCTTGTTCTCGAGCGTGATTGTGATCACAGGCATGAGAATAGTCTCGAGGTGCAAGAGGACGTCCGGTGTGCTCTCCAGCGTGAGGATCAGGGTTCCAATGGTTTGAAGTACACCAAGCGCTGTGATGCTCTTCTCGTCCAAAAAGTCGCCGTACTCGCTGTCGTCACCCTTCTCCTGATTCCTAGATACGAGCTCGCGGACGATGCGGAGGTAGGTGTCGCGAAGCTGCTCACTAAGCGCAACGGCGAACGGAGTGAGTTCTGGCGCGAAGACTTCGACGAAATCCTCCATGACGTTCGCTAGGGCATCCACATCGACCTCGTTAGCCAACTTGAGGAGCTGCTGCATAACCTGGGGAATGTTGGTCTTCATGTTGGTTCGGATAACATCGTGGCGGATGAGGGGCTGAAGAGCCAGCGCAGCGGCCACTCGCACAGGAAGGCAAGGGTCGGCCATAGACTCGAGG
This sequence comes from Boeremia lycopersici, assembly GCA_022609225.1. Taxonomy (NCBI): domain Eukaryota; kingdom Fungi; phylum Ascomycota; class Dothideomycetes; order Pleosporales; family Didymellaceae; genus Boeremia; species Boeremia lycopersici. The sequence continues at coordinate 114,974 of JAGKPY010000064.1, forward strand.
ATGTTGCGGTAGATAATGATGAGGTTGTTGGGGTCCTTGAAGTCCAGCTGCTCAAACTTCTCTAGGGTATCGCAGGCGCGAGCGCGGAGGAAGCCATGGGAGCTGCGGAATTCGGGGAAGACGTGGCGCACAAAGAAGTACTCGACCTGGTCGGCGATCGGGCTCTTCTTGCCCAGGATGACGCCAGAAAGCGTTCCGATCATGCGCAGCGCACCTTCCTTCTCTCTCGGGTTCTTCTCGCCATCCGGTGCAGCCTCGTAACGGTTCACGACCTCGTTGATGTAGGCCAAAATGGTAAAAGTCTGCTTCCTCCGGCTCTTGGTGAGTGTGACAAGGAAGTTTGTGGCAGCAACATCAGGAGCTGTGACGTCCTCGTAGAAGTTCAACTTTCGGTGGAGGTACTCCTGCGGCTCGTCATCGAACAGCTCGATATCCTCGTCTGACTGGCACAAGACCGGGAAGATCAGATGCGAGATGAGGTTGTCGGTGTGCGGCTTGAGCAGAGTCCACATGGACTTGGGCTTGATGCACTCGTCCAAGAAATTCAGAGTGTAGTACAGACTGGCCTTTGATAGCCAGACCTGCTTGCCGACCCACTTCTCGATCTGCTGGAGATAGACCTTGAGGATCTCGGGGGCGAAGTTGGCGATAAAGTTCTTGGCGACCTCGGTATAATCGACCTCGTTGTTCTTGCCCAACGCTGATGGGTTCCCGTACCTGGAGGTTTGTTAGTCGGCTTCTTTCGGGACTGGTGGCTATGATACACACCTGACGTAGAGACGGTTCAGATTTGCGTATGACCACTTCTTCGCCTTCCACCAGTGGTTGACCTCGCGCTCGTCAAGATCCTCGACCATGGATGTCTCTGGAGGCTCCTTGCCGACGACGGTCAGGAACAGCGTTAACCACCCAACCATGGTCTGCTGTTCGCGCAGAGAGGCGGGCAGGTCAAACTACGTGTGGTCAGCGCGTCGCTTCTATGCCAAGTCTCCACGTGTCTTACATAGATGGCGTGCTTGTACACCTTCAGCACTGTGCGGAGAATTTCGCCAGCCTCCAGGCTCGTCTCGCCGGCCAGCGAGTTGCCGATGTTGAGCAGTTGTGGGAACGACATGGCGACGATCTTGTCGAAGTCGGCGCGGTTCTCGCCCGACTTGAATCTGTAGATCTTGCAGATGGCCAACAGACACTGCACGCCAGCGAAGACGGAGGCAATGTCGCCGGCGTTCAGCAGCTGGATGGTGATGTCGAGGAAGTTGGGCCATTTCGAGGGGAAGTCGTAGGCCAGGATCTTCTGCAGGGTGGGGATGAGCTGCAGGCGGATTTGCGGCGGCGAGGCGACGAGGACGGGCACGAGGCGGTCGCGGAAGGAGGCCTTTTCCTCCTCGGGGATGGGCTTGGCCTGGCTGTACTCCTCGGCGGGCGACCAGCCCTTGGAGACGCGGTTCTTGAGGTAGACGACAGCTAGCACGCGTCAGCACTGCCCCGGCGGCGGCATGGGCGTCTTACTCGACAGCCGAATGGCGGGCTCCTGCTCCTGCTGCAACACGTTCAGCAGGCCGTCGGTAAAGCCTGGCTGCTCCTCGGCCTATTTTTGTCAGTAGTGCGCCTTGCGCGCCGGGAGCACACGCACATGCTTGAGGTCGAGCTCAGCTTGCTGGCGGATGGCAGCATTCGGGTCGAGCGTGGCCTGGATGCGGTCACGAAGGCCCGCGGCGTCCATGGTTGCGATTATTAATGCGGCGGCGTCTCTGGCCTCGTGCAGCGCTCTGGGCTCCGGGGCGGTGCGTACGGTGGGCGGTGGGGGTTTGGGTCACGGCGGAGGCCTGCGCGGCACGCTCTGCTCCAGCACGGCAAGATTCGGGGGTGGCGGGGAGATGGGAGCAGGAAACAGCGCGCTTGCTGGTCTCTTGAATTCGGCGCCCTTGCGACTTGCTCCGGCTTGTGGCAGGCGAGGAGAATGTGTCTCTGCCCCTCCAGAAAAGAATCTAGTGGGTCAGAACGAGGCTATCCCAATCGCGCCTGGTTGCCGGCTGCTGGCGTGGGCGGACAGGTTCACAACGTGGCTGGTGCGGGCCAGTACACAACGCCGCCCGTGGCAACAGCGCCGTCATGGCCTTGCACTTTGGTTCGCAAGATTGCTGTCATGACCATGACCGCTGCGGCCTAGCAAGCAGCAGACATGGCAGCAAGCATGAGCGTTGCATCGCCGCCGGCACCGCGCTGAGTGCCTGCCACGCTCGCCTGGCCGTTGTGAGCTCGGTAATCGGTACCTGCAGTCGCGATGTGGTAATGCACCCACCCCTCCTGTCAGTCAGCTCAACAGGGACTGTCAGACGCCTGGACGAGACTCACATCGAGAACTTGGAATGTCGTCTTCGTCCAACGTAGACGTGTGCACATCGCCGGGACACCTTTTGGTCCAGCTGTTGGGCTCTGGTAGAGGTACATAGGTACGAGAGCATGCTCGGCTGCACTGACTGCAAATTTGGTCGTTCACATATTGCTCTCACATCGAAAAAAAAATCAAGTCCACCACCACACCCCCAAGCACTGCAATGCCGTGTGACAGGAGTCTCTAGACTGTCAGCCGGCGACCTCCAGGACTTCGAAAGAGCAAACATGTCTGCTGACTGGGCCGCAGCAGCACGCAAGACCTGGTCAAGGTACACCACCAGCAAGGCTGCAAAGAGACCTGACAACCCAACGATCGCCAGTACAACTGTCTGGCATAGATTGGGAGTTCTGCAATAGTTGAAGCCTTATAATGGTTCCAGACTCACACAACAATCCGCCAGCCGCCTGCACGGCGTCCACATGGGCGTCGAATTTCCGTTGCTGCATTCCACGCACACATGCAATCTCGTTTCATGCTGTGATCAGTGATCAGGTTCACACTGCAGCCTCACTCTGCCTTACATGCAAGGCCCACCTCGTCTGCAGACGTCATTAAAGCCGGTTGACATCTGGCTCGCCTTTGTATCACCACGCACCCCCACCACGGCCTATCACGCCTTCTCCACACAGCCACTCACTCACACAAACACGTTGGGAGTGCCTCATTACCGGAATCTGCAGAAGGTTCGACTGTTATTCATGCCGTGTCTCTAACCCTCGTGTCCACCACGCGCGCTACGGTGCCAACTGCTTGATCCTTGTCTACAGTAGAGTCCGGGACTGTCATGCAAGTGTCGACGCATGTCGCCGCACATCGAAGCGTACCACCGAACACATCCATGTCCGCATAAAATCGCACAACCTCGAGGATCTTGGGTTCAGTCAAGTATCCTCAGGCACCGAGAGCCAAGCCTGGCGTTGATGCGCTGGCCCGAAACACACTTCGGTTCACCAACACCGGCACCCGGGATTCCGTCTGAAACGCCTCGGTTCTAGAGGTACAAACTCGCACAGTTACAAATATCGCTGTGCCACGAGTCAGCTCAAAAGTCACGATCGACGGCGAAACATGGGTTGTCCATGCTTGCTGATAGTGAAGGGAACTAAACAACATACCGTTTGATGAGTTCCTGGCAAGTCCCCATTTTCTGGAACAGTGTGGGATCGCCTATAATTCGCGCGGCGTTCTTGACCTCGCGGCACGTCTCATCTAGACGCGTAATTACCCGCACTATCGTGCCTTCCATGACATCCGTCAAGTCTGTAATGCGGTTGAACGACATGCCTCGGGCCCACTCGTAGACCACCTCAACCATGCCAAAGCGGGGCTTGGACACGAAGTCATTGGAGTCATCCGCCGACAGGATGACCTGGTACTCTGTCTGAACCTTGTTGACTCGTTCCGAGATCTCCACAATCTTGGCTATGCCGCGGTCGAGCGACTTGGTCAGCGTAGGTTCGGTGTCGGTCTTTTCTTGGAACACGAATGCGGACAGCAAAGCGACTATCTCCTCGGGCTCGTATTCCGCGAGGACGTTCTCCAGAACTAGCTCTGTGAGGACAAGTTCATCGGCGGAGTGAATCTGTCGAAACCATGTCAGTGATGCGACAGCAAGAAGAACGAGGTCAAGCATACCTCGCACGCTACTTTGCCCTTCAGCTCCACGCGTGAACCTTCGTCGATGAAACCGAGCTCGTGTAGCACTTGAATTCTCTGTTCATAGTCAGGCAGTAACTGGAGGTTTTGATCAGACATGAGTTGGCGAATTGCAAGAATGTTCTCCTTGATGACCCATTGATCATGTTCCATGGAGATCTAAATGGTCAGCAAACATCATGCAATGTGCAGTCAGCGAAGACCTACATGTTTGAGAAAGTCGGGGCACTGTAGACACTCTTTGTGGACAGCGTCTTGGCCGCGTTTGCGTCTCGCATCCTGTGTCTCGCGGAACTGAAGATTCTTGATGCGGCTGTAGTCGTATTCATCCCAGTCTTCATAATTCCATGAAGTGCAGACAGGAATGAACTGGTCCTGTGCCAGCTTCATCAAGTCCTTTTTCTTGGTGATGTTCTGGATGTTGTCCGGGACGTCAATCGTAGTCTTGGTAAAGCACTCGACATCATTCAGGGGGATGTATGCGGTCTTGAGAATCATGTCTTTGGGGTTTGTTGGCAAGTTGCGGAAGAACTTTGCAAAGTCTGCAATGTAGGGCAGCAGATCGTCGGGCTTTCGCTCGAGATTCTGTGCGATCTCCATGACCTTGATAGTAGGCTCGTTGCCCTTGCTAGGTCCGTCCGAGAGAAGCATACCAACCGTACGCATATTGTCTTTCTTATAGACAATGAGTCGGTTCTTGCTGAACACACGACGGCCCATGGGGTTACCAAGGAGACTGAGATGCGTCTCGTTTGTCAGGCGCTTGTAGTCTTCACAGGCCTGATGACATGCTTCTAGATCAATATCACAGATTTTGCAAGGCTCGCGCTTGATCTTGTCTAGATCAGCCTCAGACAGCTTGACCTTCTTCTCGTGTTCTGGCAGCAGTGCCTGTGTCGCATTTTCACTGAAACTGCGCTTGATCATCTCCTCGATCTTCAAAGCTTCAACGCGCAGTAAGTTCAGCATCATGTTGTAGGTAAGCCTGAACTGCGATCGTAGTTTGGTTGGTTCGCCCAGCATCATCTGGCGCAGTCTAGCTGCTGGTGGAGCTTCATCAGCCCCTGGTGCGCAGATGATAACTGTGCCGACGCTGTCAAGACCTCTTCGTCCGGCTCGACCAGCCATCTGCGTGTATTCACCAGGGAGGAGATCGCGGAACTCTCTTCCATCGTGTTTGCGGAATCCGGAGAAGACGACAGTCCTCGTCGGTAGGTTGAGGCCCATGGCGAAGGTTTCTGTTGCAAAGAGAACTTTGACGAGCGTCTTTGCGAACAGAATCTCAACAACTTCCTTGACGATGGGCAACATGCCACCATGATGGACGGCGATACCTCGACTCAGTAGCTCTCTGAGTTTCTTGATTTGCGGCAAATCTCGATCCTCAGGGCTCAGTCTGGCCAGAGACTTCTCGATCGTCATATGAATGGCACTCTTCTCTGCAGCAGTGCAATAGTCGATATTTGACAACGCATCTGCATTTTCCTCGCAACGCTTCTTCGAGAACACGAAGATACAAGCTGGGAGCAGCTCCTTCTGGCGCAAATGCTGGATAAGATGCACCCAGATGTTTCGATCCTGGGCGGCTGTTGTGCGGCCTCCGCCACGGCCTGTTCTGGCAATGTTGCCGCGGCCCCTAGCAGCTGGTGGGCCACCGCCACGACCGCCAGCACCACCTCGACCATTTTGCTGGCCTCGGCCGCGCTGATTCTGCGCACCTCTGGCAGGTGGTCCACCACGACCCCCGCCACCTCTCCCTGTTGGCGCATCCTTAGCAGCAGGTGGTGCCTTGACTTTGTCCTTTCCAGAAAGCGCGTCATTTGCGTCTTTCCAGCCATTGTCGATAAACTTCTTGTCCGCTGATACGATCTTGTGCATTCCCTTCCCAGCCCATAGGTAATGTTCAAGTGGAATGGGACGCTTAGGGGTGGAGATGACATAAATGTCCTTCTTTTTCGTCCTTCCAACCCACGAAGCGAATTCATATGTGTTGGGCACGGTGGCTGAGAGCAGGATCAGTGTTACGTGCTCGGGAAGCATGATGATGACCTCCTCCCAAACCACACCTCGCTCCAGGTCATTGACATAGTGGACCTCGTCAAAGATGACGTACTCAACATCTCTGATCAGATCAGCCCCACGATAGAGCATACTTCGGAGAATCTCTGTAGTCATAATAAGACAGCTAGCCTCGGGTCTAATTTGTACGTCTCCAGTCAGAATACCGACATCGTCAAAGGTCTGACGGAAGTCACGAAACTTCTGGTTGCTCAAAGCTTTGATAGGTGAAGTGTAGATGGCCTTGGTCATGTGCTTTGCAGCGAGCGAGATGGCGTATTCAGCAACGACCGTCTTACCAGCTGAAGTATGGGCTGCAACAAAAACAGAGTCGCCGTTCTCGAGGTGGTAGACAGCTTCTTTCTGGAAGGTATCCAGCTCGAATGGGTACTCACGCGCCATTTCAGGCACAAGCTCTTTGAAGTTTGTGATGTCTCGATTAACATCGACCATGTGAGCCCACTCTCGCCCTCCTTTCCTGTTAGCCATGGCAAGCTGAGTGTGAGGCGCAAGGGCCGGAAATTCGACAGGTAGCAATGCATCGATCTCTTCCTCCCCGGATCCTTGTCCCTCGGCATTTGGTGTCTCAGCTTCGTCAGTCTCGACACCATCAACAGCTTCATCGTCATCTGCGTCAATGTCTTTGACAGGCGCTGCCGCTTCGCCGAGAGCATCTTCCACCTCTTTCGCAGCCTTTCCATCTGCAGCTGGCTTCTGCTTGAAATCCAAGCCACGCGTGAATCCGGGTGCGATTTCCAAAAGGCCACCCTCGGCGCTAAAGTTAATCACACGATCGAGCCCCCCAGCCTTCTTCGCGTTAGTACCTTCTTGCTGTAAGATCGCTTTGTCTTCGATTGCTGCGATGGCTTCGACACCGTCCAGACCTCCAGGCGCGAATGGGAAGAAGCCGGCCGCTCCACGAACAAACTCGGCCCGATTGGCAGGCTTTCTTAAGAGGGACGTGGAGTTTTTCGCAGTCGCTGAGTTTGCGGGGACGGTGACCTCTTTATATCCCGTGACGCGGCCTTCGAGGCCCTCACGAGTAAAGCGGATGATAGTGCGAGTCTGAGTAGGAGCGATTTGGAAGAGACCACGGTAATTGGTCGGTGTCTCCCATCTTTGCTGCAACTGGTTCAACCACTGCGCGTCGAAGGAGCGCGAAGGGGTCAGGAACTCGTGCTCCAATTCTTTCTTGATCGTTTCCTTCGTCTTCCTTTGTCGTTTGGGCGGTCGCTGCTCGCCTGCAATAGAATCTATCCAGGCATCGTCGGCGCGTCCTGCATCATACCGCAGGCGCAGCTTCTCCAGCTCTCCAGAGAGTGCCTCCATTTTTGCGTGATGGAAGCCGAATTGAGAGAGCTCTGGGGACTGTGGCGCCGTGGATTTGAAAAATGGTGATGACGTTGTCAATGTTTGGCACGTTGTCCAAGCGTAGCCCCACTGTGGGGTCCATCCGCGAGCCATGTGCAGCTTGCTCCCAGCCAGAAGTCATGTATTTGTTCCTGCATGATGCTTGATCACATCGAAACTCAGAATATATTCGTACAGTCATCATTTAAAAAGGCTTTATCAAACGCCATGCTATGCAAGATCAAAATCTGTAGGCGGCCTTCCTGGGTTTATACTGTTGTAGAGCACAGTTACCACATATCTTCCATCCCCTCCATAGCCTCCATTTCGTCCGCGAAGGGGTCGTTCTGGGCTTGTAACGCCCGTGAAGGAAGCGCTGTTGGTGCCAAGGCGTCTGTTTGTCCACTGTCCGCTAGCAACGCGTCCAGTTCGTCCTCATCAGGCTCTTCCGCTTCAAGCTGCGAATGGCTGCCAGAGTTTCCAGATGCTTCAACACTAGGCTGTAGCCCTACGACTGTTGCCTCTGACTCCTGTCCTTCCATAGCCTCTGCTTGATCGGGAGCAGGGACCTCGTCAGGTACGTGGACATCTAGATCAAAATCGTCCTCTTCTACGGTGTGCTTCGGTTTTCCCTCGTCCATCCAAGCCTTTCTGTCCACTTGCATTCGTTTTGTGTGTCCCACCTTCTCGATGATGGCTAGCGCGTCCGCGAACTTCGCGCGAGGGTAGAGGTCGTCGAGCCACAATTGGTACATGTTAAGCATGCGTGCGATGTCTCCATACTGTGGTTGTATTAGCATGCAATCGCATCTCGCAGACGGATAGCTCTTACCTCATGCCCTTTGCCCTTAAAGCGCAGCCTTTCTTTGGAGATCTTCCGCAGACGCGGAATGCCTGCCTCTGAGCGCAACCTCACGTCGTCGAGCTTCGGTATGGGTATGCGCTTCTTCGTGACTACGATCTCCTCGTCGATGCCGAGGCCTGTATCCACATTGTTGCGAATGGCTGTGTGCTCCGGCTCCGGCGAGCCATAGCCTCCTTCTGCTGCAATTCCGCGTAAGATATCGTCTAGCTCGTCACCCGAGGCTAGTGGTGGGTTTGTGGGAGCCATGTGAAGAAGAGCACAGCAGAACAGCTGTTCGTATAAAATCCGATGTAATCGATATCAGGACGCGACGCGTGCTGGGTGACGCGCTCGGCGCTAGCCAACTAAAAGTGGGCCTGATTCGCCAAGATCACTTTATTCTTGCGACAAAGGACTGGGGTCATCGGCGGACATCCAATCCACATCAACCAGAGCTAGATACCTCGTCTTGTCGCAGGGCGAAAGAGACCCGCATAACACCAACAGCCGATAGAAGTTGTTGGAAGTGAACACATTGACTCTGCGTTCCAAAACATACAGACAACATTGCAAGAACGTGTGCACACACTGCGCCTGTGACCACTATTCATTCATCTTCATTTCTAAACGATGGCTATACAGGCTGCGAATGCGCCTCAAGGGAGTACCGCAGTACGACTGGGTGAGTTGCTGCAACGCGCGCGAACCGTCAAGCCAAGCACTTCGATCGAGCCACCGCTTCAAGTCTCGGAGCTAGTGCCTGAAGCCGGGTCTCTGTTCAGCGATATCAACGGCGAGAAAGAAATCTTGTCAACTGCACTAGAGAGTGCTGCAAAGGGCGTGTTTTACGCCAATATTGTAAGCTCTTGCCGCCTGCTTCAACATCGAGCTAATGCCAGTAGGGGTCGACCAAGATCGATGAGCCAGCGTTCGTGACAGTATGGAATTTGCTTGACATCCTGCAGTACTGTGGTGATAGAGGTATGCAGTGGGTGTGGTACTTCATTTTCACAACAACTGACAAGCCTAGATATTTGCTCAGCACAACTGGTGCTTCTACTCATTGAAGAGCTACTAGACAGTCAGTCACTCGCACAATGCCGAACAGTCTTCAGCTTCCTAGAATCGCGAAGAGAGGCCATCATTGCGGTATGTCCAAACAAAACTTCAGGTTGCCGTACTGATCATTTCCTAGATAAGTTCTCAAAACAAATCCCTGGTCATCCTTCGACTGTGCAATGAGCTGTTGCGCCGGTTATCTCGTGCGGAGGACCCAGTCTTCTGTGGACGTGTTTACATCTTCATGTTCCAAAGCTTTCCTCTTGGTGACAAGAGTTCGGTCAATCTTCGTGGAAACTTCCATGTAGAGAACGTGACAACGTTTGAGGAGTTTCTGAACGGAACAGATGCGAATGAAGATGCTATGCAAGTCGACAGCGGTGCAGCCACACCGGCAATCAAGACAATAGCAGAGTCAGAAGAATCATTAAGCAAGCCCCCGAATGTCCGCAGAGGCAAACAAGAGCCACCCAAGACACTGGACATCGACACGCTATATCCAGTATTCTGGTCATTACAGCACTCGTTCTCGAATCCTCCCAGGCTATTTGAGGAAAACAATTTCAAAGATTTCCGAAGTAGCCTGGAGGCGACACTCGCCAAATTCAAGGAGGTGCCCAAGGTGATACAATCGGGAGATAGCGAACGCAAGAAAGGACCAAAGCCCTCATCGGGCGACAGCTATGACGCATTCGCAAACACTTTCAATCCGAAATACCTCACAAGCCGCGATTTGTTCAAGCTCGAGGTATGCATAGAGCGCCCCTCTCATCATATGCTGTGACTGACGACTTGTAGCTAAGCGACCTCGCTTTCCAGCGGCACATCCTTGTTCAAGCCTTGATTCTCATCGACTTCCTCTTGACATTAACCGAGAAGGCAAAGAGCAAGCCACTTTATCAAAATGCGCAGAAGGCTATGCAGTACAACTTCACAATGCGTGAGCAAGACGTAAGTGCCCGCCACTTTTCTCCTGATCATCTGGCATCGCCACTGGTGCGATGATCAGTTTACATTTGCATGTCTGACCACGAAGCACAGACCGAGTGGGCATTGGGCACCAAAACGGCCATTGCAAATTACCTGCAGGAAGGCCCAGATGGCAAATTCTACTACCGCATGGTGGACACCGTGCTGTCCCGAGACAAGAACTGGGTGAGATGGAAGATGGAGAACTGCCAACCGTTCACTCGCAAGCGGGTCGGTACAGCAGAGTTCCTGTCTTCCAAGTCTGATGCAGTACGTGCTGTAGCAAAGAAGAGGCCTAATGAGCCCACAGGAGTGCCCGACTCTCTGGATTTCCTATATAATACAGAAGCAGAGAAAGGTCTGTCACAGCTGAGGCAACGTGATCGGTATGTTTCTGCCCGTATGATAGCACTCTGATTTCCGAGCTCACACCCAGCAGATTTGAAGCACCAAGTGCAGAAAGCTACGCAAAGAAGGTCAAGATGATCGACTTGGATTTGGAGATGGCTAACGATGATGCGGAGAAGCGCGAGCTAGAGGACAAGAAGTCGAGCTACATCTGGAGAGGACTTCGCGCGGCTTCTCAAACACAGCTGAGCTTGTTCGACAAGATGGAGCATGGTAAAGGACTGGAGGTTCTCCAGCCGGCTCCTTCTCCACATGAAATTGCAGGCGACAATACCGCGCCCACTGCTACGGAAGACAGGGGTGCAGCTCCGCTAGAAGAACAGCATAGCGTCGAGGAGCAGCGGGCCGAGCAACGAAGTCAAGTGACAGCAGATACAGAGATGAGGTAGCCAGCAGGGGCGTAGTCGCCGGTGCGAGATTGGCGCGTCATCCGGGGTGCTTGACATGCAGTTTCCTTCGTGTTCTCCGCCCCTTTCTGACGATGTGCATTGTGGGGAGAGGCGTAACGCCCGGTTGATAAAGAAAACACGGTGTAGACGAGAGACGAATGGGGCACAGCCAGTCATCATACATGTCTCCGAACGATCGTTGAGGTACCAATGGGGCCGTCAGCAGGCTGCTTCACAGCCTGCGGGACGGCGCCACAGTATATACAGCGCCACGATCTGCAGCTCTAGAGATGAAGCGCACATCCGAGAGGACTGGACCGCCGTGCCTGGCGAGACATTGTGTCATTCCTGGCGGTGCAGAAATGAGCTGGACAGCGAACACAACGAGTGCCGCTACCAGCCAGGATGGCAGCAGGCGGGTATGGGCCGTGTCGCCAGTCATTGGCCCAAGTTTGAGTTCAAACACTCCACGTACGTGGGCGACGCTGCGGTTTCCCGAAATGAAGGGACCTTGTCTTACCTGTCACAACGTTTTCAAGTGCGGACAGTGGCATTGTCGGTGTTCTGGCATAGCGCTGCAAAGCGTCGTCTCCACTCAACAGCGGCGTTTCCAAGAACCACTCCCCGGCTTTATCGATAGATTTTCAATGCAATGGGAGCAGGAAAAGCCGACGCGGGCGTTTCTCAGACTGAACATCTTCTGCCGACATTAGCATGCTATCCATGCGTGCATCAAACCCGCACGCTCGCCGCTGTCCACCAATGGCCCGCCAAAATCTCCGTGGCGGTTTCGCGTTCGATGCTGGGTGGGCGGATGAAAGCGGGTAGTAAGATGACAGGAGCACCGCTTGGCACGTGTTTTGCAAATGGACCGCAAGGCCGGTCTCGGCATCGACTGATGCTCGAGATTGCGTACGCCAGCAAAAAGCGGTTTCTGGGTTTCCTTTTGCGGTGCGAAACATGCCAAACGGCCCAAACACTGGCCGCCAACGGTGTGCTTCACGGCAGTGTCGTGCAGTCTAGCGCGCTCAGGCAGTGACGCCGCCGCCAGTGCCGACGAGCATAGGTCGACGACAGACTCGCAGCACACCGCACCCAGCGCTCGGCTGTTGTCGCTGCATTCTACTGCAGCACTACACCCCATGTGCGCCGGGCTGGCCAGCTTGTTCAGGCACGGGTAATGACTTTGTTCGGCCTGAGCGCTGCTGATCCCCGCGGAAACTTGGAAGGGGTGGCTGCACTGACCTGCGCTGGCCTGCAATTGCCTGCACTGACTGCGATCTCAACGCGGACCCACCTGCCTATCCTTGACGTCCCCTGCAACGCGCCTTCGCGACATTGTGGCAGCCTCACGCCGCGAACCCGACGGGCGTCTGGACTCTGGACGCTGAACCCTTGTGCGTGGGGCCCTGTTGCGAGGTGTTACGTCGACGGCCACGGCTGTCAGAGCCACCGACAGAGGGCCGGTGTTGCACCATGTTGGAGGAGCTTCGAGAAACACGATCCCAGTGCGGCCCGAAGCTTTTCGCCGTTGGATCCTCCAGCCAGATCGTTCACTGCACGCGCTACACATTGCAGCCGAAGTGCTAGGCGCTCGACCACAGGCGACTACTCGTGACTACACGGCGCCCGCTACGACTGATCGCGCAGGTGTGTAGCCAGCTCGTGCCAGCCCAGCACCGATGCAGTTAATCGCTGCTTGCTGGCCGCGAGGGTATTCACGCCGTGAATTCATGCGTCACCGGGCGCGATGGGCGGCTCGAGAGAACAAGGCTGATGCAGCGCGTTCCTGACGCAATCTCGCGGGCCACAGCCGTTATGAGACAGCTGCCAAAGGACGCTCCAAAGCCACCGCCGCACACATGCGCCCATGTGGACCGCTGTGAAAGCGCTGGTTACTCAACAGTAGCATGCACTGAGCACGCTGCACATGCGCGGCTAGCAACACACCTGTCCTCAGTCCGACCTCACCACCACCACTTCGTTCGCCCACGGCGCAGACTAAAGCAGCTTCAACCAAGAGACCCCGCAAAGAAGCGTTGCCGAGCCCTGTAACCCTGTCGTATTGATCCCTGCACGCTCTTGCTGCGTGTCCCTGGAGCTCCCGTTGTGCTTAGACCAATGATGGCGCCGCCATCTGGCTTGATGGACGCCACGGATCATGCCTTGCTCGTCGGCGGTTTCTTTGCCAGGACCCTGGTCGTCTGCAAGCAGCCCTCCATGTTCACGCACTGCTCACGGTCCTCCTCGTGAGGGCCCCCTGGTTCCCAGAGCACCTGATCCAGACACCATCGATTCGCCCGCTCCCGCTCCGTCTCTCCTTCACGTCCCGAGCTACCGTATCCCTGTGTCTTGGACCTTTCGGGGGCTTACTCGCCCTCGACGTTAGTCACGCTTCTTGTCGTGCAACAACTTGCTTCTAGATCCTCTTAGGATATCATGTTTCCCTAAGAGGGACCTTAGTCCATGCGTGTTCCTACCCCAGTCTTCACACTTTCTCAAAAGCTCGATTTATCCGGATCGCCCTCAGTAAAGTGCCGTCAAGCCTTTCCTGTCTGAATGATCTGTTCCCCTCACCCTACTGTTTTCGCTCAAGCACACTCCGGGCCCTAATCCTACTTACAAAGGGTGCCCCGTCGCCGAATGCTTCCTGTCCATTCGAGCTAGCCATCTGCTTATCACCATACTCGACCTCATCGTCAGCCGTCTCACCACCTTATCAGATCAAGACGCCTCCAGCACTCCATTGGATCTCCCTCTCCATCAAATCCTTTCTACACCCAGCCTTACCAAGCCATCCACCCATCAACACTGGTCACTGTGGGTCGTTACGCTACTAACCTTTGCCACCTCTTGTACATCCGACAAGTTATTGGCGGCCGAGGCTTGAATCCTAGCCGTGCAACCAGGTATGTTCCGTCCGTTCGCTAGACCAGCTGCTGGTGATGGTTACCTTGTGCTAACCAGCAGCAGCTACACAGCCAGCACTACTCTCCCTCTATAGTCTCTCTTTGCGAAAAGCGCCAATGATTGACGGAATTTTTAACGTTCCCTTGTCTCCCCCTACTTCGCCGCGCAATTCTGCGTACGGCACGTCCATTGTCGAGAACGAGTGGCAGACTTCCAGCTCTCGGACAGAGGAGCACACTCCGCCACACTCGGATTGCGACATGACTATTCTCCAGATCGAAGATGCCAGTAACACATACGATCTCAAGCGACCCTCAATACGATCACACAAGAGTTTCCCTTACCTTCTTGACAGCAAGTCACATCTTACCAGCGGCGCCAACTCACTCCCAACGGTGAACGAGATTGAGCCGCACGACTTGCCCACTGTGACTTTTGGTGGCTCAGCCCCCACTAGTCCGATCTCAAGGCTGACTCCGCCGTCGACTCATGATGAGACTGTTGAGAAGGTAGAGGATGAGGGCGACGACATCTTATCGGACGAGAAGGATGATGCTGCTGATAGCGACATCAACGAGGACGATCGACCCATGACGGCTGCCGAGATCCGAGCGGCAAAGCGCAAGATGAAGAGGTTCAGGCTCACGCACAACCAAACCCGCTTTCTCATGAGCGAGTTCGCCCGTCAAGCTCACCCAGATGCCGCTCATAGGGAACGTCTGTCTCGCGAGATCCCTGGCCTCAGCCCTCGACAGGTGCAAGTGTGGTTCCAGAACCGGTAAGAAGAGTCTTTCCGATCACTGCATTTCTTGCTAACGACAGCACAGACGAGCGAAGCTCAAGCGTCTCACTAGCGACGACCGCGAGCGCATGATGAGATCACGAGCTCTTCCAGACGACTTTGATATGGCACAGGCACTCCATGCACCGTTTGGAAACGCACACGGACTTGGAACACCGCTCGCCTCTCCAGCTGCGTTTGGTCAAGGCTTCCCTGAAAGTGGTATGATGCGACCTCTCAGCATCGACACTCTACGACGACAGGGTCTCGACTCTCACATGTCGCCAACAGGAATCAGCCCTGCCTTTGGTGGATTTACGTTCACACCACCGCAATCTGCGACTGACACGCTGTCCCCTGTTTCAGCTCACGATTCGCCCTTCGGCTTTCCTTCCGCCCCTCTTGATGCCAGCCCAAGGACGTCGAACCCATTCTCTATTCCAGTCAGCACACCCACATCATACTCTTCTCAACATAGTATTCCACGCCTCGCACTCCATTCCGACCGCATTTCCAGGCCGCGCGCAGGCACACTCGACTCGCCACTTCGCACAAGCATGAGCTACTCCCACACCAGCGATACAACCCAGACATCGATGGACTCCAACAATCACTCCGAAGTTTCGCGATCGTTCCCGGGCTCGATTATGCCATATGGCATTGGCTACTCTTGTATGTCGGTCTAAAACGCACCTTGAAACACAAAACTAACAAGAATAGACGCCCCTGTCCCCGGTTTCCAAGCCTCCAGCTCACACAGGATGCGCTCGTTCTCCAATGGTGTGCCTAGACGGATCGAACTGAGCACTCACTACACTCCAAACCGTACTGTTTCGACCCCGCAGACCGCTCAGTTCCCATCGTATTCCAGCGCACCACTTGCCACACCTGTTTCATACGGTATGCCTCAGTTGAGTGCACCGCACCATCTTTCAAGTTTCTCCAACTCGTATCTCCGAACCGACTCTGCGCACAACGACAGCTACTCTGGTGTCGGCTCGTCCCTGCGAGACATGCTCGAGCATGGCGACCACGGACACGACAACCACAGCTACTGATCCTTGACTTGTCTAAACATGCTTTTCATATCGGCGTTCAGCGTATCATTGGGCGGGAAAATTGTTTATTGGAGCAACCAAGGGCAAAGCGTTGTCCAGGCTTCTATGACTTTACGGCTTTTCAGGCAGTGCACTTTTTGAACATCACGCAATCTTCTGCGGCCGTTGCCTGGCCATTCATTCTTCTGCTTCGTGGGCCGGCCTTGTATGGGTATTCTTTTGGGTTACGATCTTCCGACAGGCTCGGGCTTTCACAGTTGGTAACCTTTCACCGGAGCGAATGGCGCTTCTGGTATACCCTTCGTGTATGTATCTTGGTAACCTACTTCTTCTTGTTCGTTGTTTTCATGGAAATACATTGTGGTGCCCATTATGGAGTTGCGTAGGCTACCTGATGATCTGATCATCCCAATACATCCCCAATACAATCAATATAGAGAATCCATCATGACTACCGATCAATGCAAGGCGCCTTACAGTCACTGCCCCCTTCAGGTGCCCCTCCCCCTTCACGCAAAAAACTCATACGATCATCATTCTCCAGGCAGCTGCTGGTTGCAGGTGTTCATCAGGAATGACGTCCCGGCCTCCTCGATTATGGGCAGGGTGATGACAACGCGTACCTGCACTAATGGTCTTACCTTACTCGTGCCTCTGTTCGTTCCTGCGGTTAGCCTGCCGTCAGCCTGCACCACAGCCAGGGGGCCAGCTAGCCCGAACACAAAGGCAGAGGAGCAAAACAGCAGCAAACTCGAGCGTCCACATGATGCTGGTCGCTGGCCGATGGCAGCCCCGCCGTCTGCCCCCGGACAGCACATGCACCGAAGGTTCGCTTGCGCATCGTCGACACTCGCAAGGGCTTGCGTTGCGCACACTGGCTGCTGCACCCATGTCGCCTGCCGCGCAACCGCTCCGCCGATCCAACGGTGTGCCTGCGCATCGCACCTTGAATTCTATTCACCACCCCCCTCTCTCAGTGTTACTGTCTAGGAGATTGTCACCACGCTACACACTAATGCCGCGCCCGTCCAGGCCTGCACACCGCCACACACTGCATTATCCGTCCGCCGGCCTAGCACTCTCCGCTGCCATCGCCGCATCACACGGCGAGCCCCAAACCGTGTTGTGCAGACGACACCCCGGGCTGGCGACGATCCCGGCCTATCAGCCGGCGGGGCAGCATCGACACAAGCTGCTCGCCGTGCGCGAAACTGGGAATGCGAAGCCGATAGCCCAATGGGCGCGCGCGCTCGCCTGCCCAGCCTCGATTTACCCTGAGCCTAGGATCTGCTCGAGCGTCTGCTGCTCAGCCGCGGGGCGTCGAGAGTTCGCCCTGCGCCGCTAGGATCAGAGTCACTTGCGCAATCCGCGCTCCCGCCAGCCCAACACGCGCCGTTTGATGGGCGGGCGCTGGGCGCGGCGAGGCTGGCCGCTGGCGGATTGGAGGAATCCCAGCGCGTGGCTGGACGGCCACGGCCGTGGCTGTCGATTCCACCTCTGGCACATGCAATCTGCAGAGGGGAACGTGGTCGGCGAGGGCATGGCATGGCGGGGAACCAGCGTTCCACGTTTTGTCCCCCGCAGAGCGGAGCAAAGAGTAATCTGCAGCATCGGACGACCCCATGGATGGGCATCGGGATAGTCGTCGAGACGTGCTGCCGGTGAGGAACCCATGACTCGGTGCTAGGACCCGCGGCACAAGTCCCATATCATGGGTTGCTGGCTGCTGCTGGTCACTGTCCAGACTCGACCAAGCTCTCATGGCAATTTAGCCACTGGCACACCAAGCTTCACGCTTTCCCGCCGCAAAAAGCACGCCGTGCATTGCAAAAGTGCTGCCCTCGGTTCCTGGAGCTAAAAGCCGAAATTGAGCAGGACCGCTGGGCCGTTCCGTCTGGGGTAAAGTGTGGAGAAGCGCTGCTGCAGGCTGCAGGTGTTTATTGAGATGAATGATCATGCGGAGGCGAAGAGGCTGACGCTGATGCAAGAGGAGGGCTGGCCGTCATCGAAGCTTTGGAGATGTCTGTATGCAGCGATCCTCGCGTGGCTTGCTGTCAGACTGACCTTGACAGCTATACGGACGTCTCTTGTGGCGGGCTAGGAACGCGGCGAAGCTGACTGGCGACATTGCTCGCTTGCCACTGTCGCGAGCAGCTGGTGTAGACCCGCGGCGCGCAATTGGCCGCAAGTCGGTCACAGCTCTCGGGTCAAAGAAGCGCAGAGCCGTGGCGATGTAAGTTTTCGATAGTTTGATGATGTGGAGCTTGGTGTGCTTGTGTCGCCTGCCGCAGTTGCCCTATGGATCTACCCGGCCACAGGACTCGATGGAAGGACGTTGAATTCCTCCGATGTCGCGGCGCGTAGGGCGGCGGCGCAGCAAGCAGCTTGCACGCCCTGCCGTTGTTGTGCTCTCGCTTGGCTATTAGGGTACGTACCGAGATTCCCTGCCTGTGCGGCTGGCAAGGGAACCGTGGCAGGCTGCTAGGAACGCATCGAGACTTTCCTGTTCGGGAGCCAGGATTCGTCCGGTTGGACGGAAGGTATCGTGACTGTGACGAGCTCCGCATTACTGCGTTTGCGTCATTGCATGCGCTCCATTGGCACGCGTGCATGAAATGAAGGTGTGGACTCCAGGGCTAGTAGGAAATGAGAAGCAATGAAGATCCGGGGTTTAAACGGTCAGCCTCGTGCAATCTCGCACACGCGAGCTGTGTACATGCAAGCTGGCGGAACGACAAAGACTATCAGCCGGTCATCTTGCACCACCATCGTGAAGCTCCTTCCGGTCGTTTGCAGCATAGTTTCCGGGAGTTCCCTGGTCCCTCCCTTTCCTGGCGACTCAGTGCCAGCCCAGCCGGTGCAACTCGGTTCTTCAATTACGCGATGCAAGTACCTCGTCGGCCGACGGCAATCGTTGCTTTTCCTGATGTAGAACGGAGTGTAGTCCACTGCGCTAACACTATTGGTGGAACCGGAGCACAGGCAGTTGCACTCACGTGTAGTCATGCGTTACTAGACGTCTCCGGCTTGTGCACTTCACATGTCGGTTCAAGACTCGGTTGGGCTCTGGGCAGAGAGAAGAGCGCTGTCATGGACACAATGCAGGCTCGATGCAGGCTCGATGCATCCGGGGTCAACATGTACCGAGGCGATGACAGCAGTGGCAGGCATACGTGCATGCCGTTGCCGTACCACCTACGGCATCTGGTACTCCAAGCGCCGCCTTATCGTAAACCTTCCTTTTTGATCCGCCAGCAGCGCGCACAAGAACAGCACGAAACGCAAAATCGTTGGATGTTGGGTTTGACTTTCGACCTGCCTTTTTGCTCCACCAGCGGCGGTCGAAGGATCAAGAAGGGTTGCGCGAGGCGCCTCTAGTGCCCGACAGCAGCATGCAACCTTGAGTTGTGCAGCTGCATGCTCATGATTCGCGAGGCTGTGCCCCAACACGACAGCCGACATTCGTATGGCGGTGGGCGCCGCGAGCCTTTCTCGACCGCAGCCGTCGCGACTCGTAAAACAGTAAGCTAGTCTATATACTTTTCAGCCACACATAGTTTTCAGCCACCCAACCAAAGTAAGCCTCACTATTTAGAGTTGTGATTATTTAATAACAACGCTTATAACGTACTAGATAGGTAAGTCGCCTAGATAGGTGAGTCGCCTACTCTGCTAAGACCCTACTAAAACTTAACCCTCCTACATAATGCCACAACAACAACACAAATTAGGACCTTTAAAAGAAGCTAGGATACAGCTTACGCTCTAGGCTATTAAAAGAGACGCAACACTCTCCTTGCAACGCGCTGCAGCCCTCTATAACGCACCTTATAGAATACTACGCAATTAACACGTAGGACAACCTGCATAAGCAGATTATATACCTAAATTAAGGAATCTAGACAAGAATAAGGAGGAGGTAATTGTTTAGCACATACTTAAGCTAGCTAAGTAAGGATTTCCCCCTTAGCTAGCTGCTATAGCTAATATAGCTAATTCTTTGCTTAATAAGCATAATATAGCCTATATTAGCATAAAATAGCCTAACACATTTGTTAAGCGCTGCCCTAAGCTCTAAGTAAGGTTTAATTACAAGTATAACTATAAGCAAGCCCTCTATAAGGACCTAGAGATTATATAGGGCTGGTTCTGCCTTATAGAGAATACTAAAGCTAAGTATAGCATCTAGAACTAAGACACGTACAACTTTAATAAGACTAGGTTTATAATAGGCTAGATATTAATAGAAGCTATTATTATAGGCTTAGAGTGTTAAGGATAACTAAAGGCAGTTTAATAGAGTAATTAGGAGTAGATAATAGCTATCTAGGGTATTAATAGGGCAGGATAGGCTATTCTACCCTTTATTATCTTCTAAGGCTGTAATTACCTCTCTACCTAGTATAAGGAGGATATAATACCCTATAACTAGGTTATTATAGTCTCTAAGAATAGTTAGACTATAAATAAGCTTAGATTCTAGTAGTTAAAGCACTTTAAAGCCTATATAGTAAGGCGTACTATAGAAGAGTACTAATTGCTAGTTATTAATAGCTATAAGAGCTATAACTCCCTCTAGTTCTAATAATACTATAAGAATAGGAAGATTATTACCCTATATATACCTCTACACTTATTATACCTCCTATAGCTACTTAATATAGGTTGTTTTGCGCTATTAAAGAAGGTGTATAGGCGCTAAGCTAAAGATCTTATATGCAACTAGATTACCTATATCTTAAAACTTAAGTTCCTACTATACTTTAAACGCACGTATAATGTAGTATTAACCTTAAGTAACATTTAGGGAGAGTTTAGAGGTGCTAAATTAGTTCTATTTAGCCTAGAATAGGTTATAATAGGCCTTAATATTTAACTACGCACCCTATTACTACTTCCTATCTCTAATAAGCTCTAGCAGTCCTGTACACCCTAGAACACCCTAGAATTTAGGTCTTAATTAAAGCTAGTTTAAGAGAAGATTTAAAAGTATATAGATAGCTTACCTTCCTCTATTATAAATGCGCTAGAAAAGCTCTTAAAAGGCACTAAGATAATAGCGCATTTGCTAGTGTTAATATGTAAGTAGGTTTCTAAGCTTTAAGAAGCTAATAAGGCTGTAACACAACATAAATCACATAAAAGAAAGCATTTATAGCAAGAGGGTACTCTAATAGTTAAAGAGGGAGTATAATTAACTACTCTAGAGGAGTTTATAGTGCGTAGTAATAGTAAACATATAAAGAAGATAGTATAGACTAATAAGAGTTACTAGACTATAAGACGCTATAAACTATGCTAGGAGACAAGGCACAACTTACGCACGTATTAAAAGAAGATATAGCTAGTACCTCTATAGTATAATAAATTATATTACTCTTTGCAGGCCTATAACATAGTGTTGTAGGCTAAAATAGGGTTAGATTTTAGTAGGGTCTTAGCAGAGTAGGCAACTTACCTATCTAGGCGACTTACCTATCTAGTACGTTAATTGCTACTCTATATATATAGACTAAAGTGTAAGTACTACTACTACTACTACTGCTTTTTAAGCTTCTTATTTAGTTAAACATAATGCCTGCTTAGCTTATAATGCTGCTGCCTAATTAATAGCAGCCTTAATAGCTTTAATATTACTATAGCACTTATTTAGGTTAACTTAAACACACTTTCTTAAGTAGGTAACCCTAGTACTATCTAGTTAATATTTAAGTTATTAATTCTCTAATTTAAACTAAGCTATATAAGTATTAGTACTAGTAATAGCCTTACCTACCTTACTAAGCACTATATAGGTGCTTTAAGAGAGAGATTCTAATAAAAGGAGCTGTTAATAAGCCTTATAAAGGGCCTATAAGCTCTAAGGTATAGTAAATATATTATCTATAGGTTAAGTAGATAAAGAAGGTATAATAGATTAGCCTAATATCTAAGATAAGAGTAGTACTAGGTCTAGGTTATATAGGTATAAGCTAGCAGCCTTCTACCTAGCTTATATAACTCTCTTAGATAGTTCTTCTTTTCTTACTTTATTATATAAGGTAATAAACCTCTTCTTCTTAATAGGTACTATATTATTAAGTGCTAAGAGTGCTTAGATCTAACTATAGTAGTAGGTTTTAATAATAGAGAATAGAGCTAGATCTAGCAGCTAGAGGATATATAAGGTATAAGGTAGGAGGTATAAAAGATAGATCTAATACTGCTAGCAAGTCTATATAAAGTTAATAGGAGTGTAGAAGCTATAGCTATCTAATAGTAGTAGCTGCTACCTACCTTATAAAGGTATAGTATTTAGTATAAATATCTATTATAGCTACTTAGATCTAATTAAATTTAATATCTATCTAATATAGTTTATTACTAAGCGGCTACCTATTACTAAGTAGCTACCTCTTACTAATTCTTTAAGACTTACTTATTATTACATAACTATTATACTAAACTATAATACTGCACTAATAGTTATAATTGCTATAATTACTCTTTAGAAGCAGCACTATTATCTATATCTAATATTTCTGTAGTGTAGGTATATAAATTATAGCTAGTCTTGCTATAACACCTATAGTGCCTCTCTTTATATACCTTCTTCCTAGACTATTTAGATGCCTTACTACTACTACTATCCTTCTTAGCTATTATATCCTGTACCTTACTAACTATAAGAGCCTTCTCTATTTAAATATACTTTCTTTTATAACTATACTACGCTGTTAGAGCCTTAATAGCCTTCTTTATACTATCTATTTCCCTTCTCTATAACATGTTAGCATAGTCTATCTATATAACTCCTCTAGCAAGCAAGTTAAGTAATTTTATAATAGAAGATAGGGGCAAATCTCTATATAATTATATGTGCTTATAGATATACAATATTTATAACTTAACCTCCTTTACACTAGTTAGTATTTTAGATTCCTATAAGGTAGTCTCTAGTAGTAGTAGTGTTAGCGTATAAAGGACTATATTAAGCTTTAATAGCACTTACTCTAGGTTAAAAGGAACTAGTCCTATGCCTCTAAAGCCTCTATAGATATTATCTTTTATAATAGCCTTATAATAGGCTGTCTAGAAGCTAGTAAGGAAGAACTCTTTCTTAATTTGTGTCTTTAAGTATTATAACTAGGTATTAACCTTAATTAAGTATACCCTCTTTAAGAGGCTAAAACAGGCTATATTAAGTAGCTATAATAGGTGTAATAAGTATAGGGGTATATATAAGGTAATAATCTTGTATTCTATATAGTATTTCTTAAACTCTATAGAGTTATAGCTCTTATAGCTATTAATAATAAGTAGATAGTAGGCGCTAATAGTATACTCTATTATAGATGCATTAAAGTGCTTTAACTACTCTAGACTAAGCTTGTTTATTATCTAGCTATTCTTACTAGTTGCAATTACCTAGTTACAAGGAAGATTAGGGTACTAGGTTATAATTAGAACCTTGCCTTAGAAGATAATAAAGGGTAGGATAGCCTAGCTAGCAGCATAGACGCTAGTAATAATTGTAACCTACTCCTAATTGCCTAGCTAGATATTCTTAGGGTTAGACTGCTTCTCTAAGCCTGTAAACACTATCTTAGACCTAGTTATGCCTATTATAAACCTAGTCTTATTAAAGTTATAGGTATCTCTATCTAGGATTCTGTACTTCTTCTTTGTGTTCCTAACTAGCTTAAACTAGAGTATTATAACACGTGTATCTTTGTTTAGAGCTTATTAACAATTATATAGTTAGCTATATTAAAGCTTAATCTATTTAGTACACGCGTTAAACCTATTTACCTAGAGCTTGCTAACAGGTCCTTTACTATGTGTAGTAAGCAGATTATTAGCTATATCTTGCACTATAGTCTTTATTATGCCTATTCCTTGCGTGTCTAGCTTAAGTATATAGTTAACTATTACCTCCTCTTCTACCTTTATTACCTTCTTTAAATTAGCCTTATAATTATATTATGTAAGCCCTCTAGTGCGTTGCTGTCTTAGTGTTAATTAGAGGATATTAAACGCCTTAGATGCGTGCTTTATACTATTAGGTATAGCAGCTTTTATAGCTTAGATAGCAAGGTATAGTGTACCTTTATTATAGGATAATTATGTGTTACATTGTAATAGCATTATAATAGTTATTGTAATAGTTGCAAAGTTAGTAAGGGGTGGCCACTTAGTGATAGGTGGCTGCTTAGTAATAAACCACGTTATAGTAAATATAGCAAGCTTAATAACTAGCTTATATAGTAGGACTTATTTTTTATATTCTAAGAGAAGTATATTAAAGAGTATAGATAAGTTATACTTATTAGTAGCTATATATACAGCGTAGCATTTAAATAGATTAAACCCTTTATTTAATAATATAATATAGGTAATATGTCTTATAAAGTAGATATCTAGATAAAGGACTTTAATACTTTTAAAGAATAAATTAAGCCTATATTTAGTATAGTTATCTAATAAAGTTCCTATTATATAATAAGAGATCTAATATATTAAATAAACTAAGTTAGCTACTAACTATACTATAGGTTTTTAGTAGCTTACTACTAATACTAACTAGAATAATACTCTACTTATAACTATATTTAGATTACGCCTAAAGCTAAAGATTAAGGAAGAGCTAATATATACTAGTACTAGTACTAAAACCTTCTCTAAACTAGTTAACACTATAATTAATATTAATATTAAGCTATATAAGCTATAGATAGAGTTAAGAAATAATTCTTATATATAGGTTACTAACTTAATACTATAACTATTATAGAACCTCTAGTAAAATAATATCTAATAGAAATAATATAGAGGATGCTACTAACCTAATATATTGTAATAAGTCTATACTAGAACTAATATAGGGTACTATAGTATAGAAGCTATAGACCTCTCTAATATTAATAAGGGACTAGAGTAATAGAATAAGAAACTAGGTAGTTAAGGACCTAATAAGCCTTTACTAACTTATTATAGCTATAGTAAGATAGGCTACTTTGCTAGAGACTATTATACTAAGAATAAAGTTATATAATAGCTTAATATAATAACTAGTATAATTAAGTCTACTAATACTAGTAAATAGAAAGTTATTACTAAAGATATAGGATATCTTATAGAAGACCTAGAGATAGAATCTAGAATAGATAATAAATATATTAAACCTAATAAGAACCTATAAAGTGGTTAAAGTAGAGCACCTGTACTACACTATAGTAATAGATATTATAGGTCTATAAAATACTAAGAACACTATAACTAGATACTCTAGGTTGTAGACTAATAACTAGAAGTTAAGCACTAGGCTAATAAAGTATAATACCTAAATAATAAATATATAGTATATAATAATAATAAATATATATATATATATATATATAGAACTATAATATACTAGATATTATAGATAATAAACTAGT